>CM077156.1:138800929-139064388 GCA_039583875.1 Platanthera guangdongensis | reverse complement strand
GCGCTTTGGTAATAAGCAAATACGTACCTCAATCTCCTATTAAAATACCATGCATGACCTCAAAGCAAACTGGGGAAAGAATGGTGGCACTAGAAGAATCATATAGTTAAAAGGATCTAGAAGGACTGAACCAAAGAAGTTCTGGGAAAGACATTTTACATATTTGGTCATCAAGAAAAACTCTACGAAAGACATCAGAAGCGATTCTCTCATTATAACGGAGAAGCTTATCGTACTTTTTCGAGGAGCTGGTGACAGATCACCCTATCCGTCGCATCTTGGAGGGGGTGGAGCACTCTGGGAGGTTGGCCAAATGGTCGATAGAGCTCAGTGAGTTCGACCTCGCCTTTACCCCTTGGCTAGCCATCAAGGCACAAGCGGTGGCAGACTTCCTAGCAGCTTATGTAGTGGAGATCCAACAGGCGGAAGCACCCCCTCGAGCGGCTTGGGAGATGCTGGCAGATGGAGTGCCGGAAAAAACTCTTTTGGAGGAGAATGATCTTGGTAAGTGCAGAGGGACCAGAATTGAGCAGGCTTTGAAGATCCACTTCGCGATCACCAACAACCAAGCAGAATATGAGGCGATCATCACAGGGCTCAGGTTAGGTCAGGAGTTGGGCATACAAGACATTAGGGTCTCTATGGACTCTCTGGTGGTTTCGGGCTAGATCAAAGGGGAATTCAAAGCAAGGGAGCCCACCCTCCAGTTGTACCTAGGGAAGGTCAAAGACATTATCGGGCAGTTTCGTAGTTTTTCGATTCAGCACGTCCCGAGGGATGAAAGTTCTCAGGCTGACCAACTCACCAAATACGACCCTCGAGCCGGAGGAATGATGACGAAACTTTTCAGGTCATCCATAGAAGAGGGAGAACTCATGGAGATAAGCCAGCAAGGGTCTTGGATGGACCCCTTCATCACTTTCCTGACCTCGGGACAACTTCCCGAGAGTGATCTCGATAAGAAGCTGGCCAGGTATAAATCAGCGTACTACATGTTGAAAGATGGAGCATTGTACCGTAAGATGCTGTCAGGTCAGCTGGCTCGATGCGTATCTGAGGAGGAGGTTTCGAGGGTCCTGGAAGAAATTCATTCAGGGAAATGTGGGAGTCACTCAGGGAGTCAGACTTTAGAGGGGAGAGTGTTGAGGCAGGGATACTTCTGGCCGACCCTCAGGAAAGATGCAGAAGAATTCGCAAAAAGATGTCAAAAGTGTGAGGAGTTCGCCCCCTCCAACTCCTCCCCGTCCAGAGGCTACGAACAATCACGGCTCGCTGGCCATTTGCATTATGGGGACTAGACCCGGTGGGTCCTTTTCCCAGGCTAGTGGTTAGAGGAAGTTTCTGCTAGTCATGGTGGATTACTTTTCAAAAGGGCTGGAGGTGAAGACATTGGCTAAGGTGACATCGCAGGTGGTCAAAAATTTCGTATGGCGAGAGATCATCTGCAGGCATGGGCTACTGCTGGCCATTGTAACTGATAAAGGACCATAGTTTGCTAGCAGGGAATTCGCCGATTTTTGCATCCGGCCAGGCATAGACCTCCGTTTTACCTCGGTTCATCATCCACGAAGCAATGGACAGGTGGATGCATCAAACAAGATCATCGTTAACCTTTTGAAGAAGAATGTGGAGAACCTAAGGGGGAGCTGAGTGGAATAGCTCCCTTCAGTTCTTTGGGCCTTGAGGACCACACCAAACACCTCCACGGGAGAGACCCCATTTAAGCTCTGTCATGGCTCGGAGGCCGTCATACCAATAGAGTTTGAGGTCACATCCCCAAGAGTAGCCGTTGCAAAGGAGGGAGACGAAGGATGGATGTCAGAGAACGTCGAAGAGCAAAAAATCACTCTTGATCTCATGGAAGAACTCAGGGATTTGGCGCTGATCCGACAGGAGGAGGTCAAGCACTGGATGGCAAAGTACTTTGATAAGCATATAAGGATCAAGCCGTTCCAGAAGGGCGACCTGGTCCTCAAGAAGGTGGACGCAGCAGGTAGAGGGGCATCAGTAGGAAAGCTCAATCCCAACTGGGAAGGTCCCTTTGTAGTAAAAGAGGTCTTGAGGTCGGGAGGGTACCACCTCCAGGATGTGGACGGGGTACCTCTCGATCGTTCCCGAAGTGACGATGACTTAAAGAGATTTTATCCATAACACTTTTTGTTCATCACACTTTTCGTTGTTCAATACTTGTAATTTTGATGTGGCTTTTTGATATGATGAAACCGCATGTGTCCTTTTTCATGGCATTAAGAGTGAAGTGGGTGCATGGAGACCCCGTGCATACCCACTGACCAGTCTCTCATCTAGCTGGCAGTACTTTAGGCTAACTCGGTGGTTGGAGATGGTTTGAAGAAGAGACCCCAAGCAGACCTGCTGACCAGGCTCTCATCTAGCTGGTAGGACTGTAGCCTCACTCAGTGGTTGGAGATGGTTTGGAGAGGAGACCCCGAGAAGACCCACTAACCAGGCTCTCACCTAGGTGGCAGGACTGTAGGCTCACTCGGTGGTTGGAGATGGTTTGGAGAGAGATCCCGAGCAGACCGCTGACCAGGCTCTCATCTAGCTGGCAGGATTGTAGGCTCACTCGGTGGTTGGAGATGGTTTGAAGAGGAGACCCCGAGCAGACCCTCTGACCAGGCTCTCATCTAGCTGGCAGGACTGTAGGCTCACTCAGTGGTAGGATATGGTTTGGAGAGGAGACCCCGAGTAGACCCGCTGACCAGACTCTCATCTAGCTGGCAGGACTGTAGGCTCACTCGGTGGTTAGAGATGGTTTGAAGAGGAGACCCTGAGCAGACCCGCTGACTAGACTCTCATCTAACTAGCAGGACTGTAGGCTCACTCGGTGGTTGGATATTATTTAGAGAGGAGACGCCGAGCAGACCCGCTGACCAGGCTCTCACCTAGCTGGCAGGAATGTAGGATCACTCGGTGGTTGGAGATGGTTTGGAGAGGAGACCTAGAGCAGACCTGCTGCCTAGGATCTCACCTAGCTGGAAGAACTATATGTTCACTCGGTGGTTGGAGAGATGGTTTGGAGAGGAGAGCGTGAGCAGACCAGCTGACTAGGCTCTTATCTAGCTAGCCGAACTGTAGGCTCACTCGGTGGTTGGAGATGGTTTGAAGAGGAGACCCTGAGCAGACCTGCTGACCAGGCTCTCATCTAGCTAGCAAGACTCTAGGCTCACTCGGTGGTTGGAGATGGTTTGAAGAGGAGACCCGCTGACCAGGCTCTCATCTAGCTGGCAGGACTGTAGGCTCACTCGGTGGTCGGAGATAGTTTGGAGAGGAGACCCCAAACAAACCTGCTGACCAGGCTCACTCGGTGGTTTGAAGAGCAGACCCGCTGACCAGGCTCTCATCTAGCTGACAGTACTGTAGGCTCACTCGGTGGTTGGAGATAGTTTGGAGAGGAGACCCCGAGCAAACCTGCTGACCAGGCTCTCACCTAGCTGGCAGGACTGTAGGCTCACTCGGTGGTCAGAGATGGTTTGGAGAGGAGACCTTGAGCAGACCCGCTGACCAGGCTCTCATCTAGCTAGCAGGGCTGTAGGCTCACTCAGTGGTTGGAGATGGTTTGGAAAGGAGACCCCAAGCAGACCCGCTGACCAGGCTCTCATCTAGCTGGCAGGACTGTAGGCTCACTCGGTGGTTGGAGATGGTTTGAAGAGGAGACCCTGAGCAGAATCGCTAACTAGGCTCTCATCTAGCTGGCAGGACTGTAGGCCCACTCAGTGGTTGGAGATGGATTGCAGTGGGGACCCGAACAGACCCGCTGACCAGGCTCTCATCTAGTTGGCAGGGTTGTAGGCTCACTCGGAGGCAAGTCAAGTAGCAGGAGCTCACGAAGAAAGGTGTCTATACTTATCAGGGAATTGGTAGAAGATTCTTATGAAAAGGAAGGATTGGAGGCAATACAAGTAAGGATGAGCATTTCAGACTTGCGCTCGATGAAGGAGGTCTCGCCCATAGCTAGCGAGTATTCACTGTCAAAGGCACAGGTCCCGCATAAAAAGGAGTACTTATCGTAAGGAGCATATTGGTCTCCAGGGTCTACCCACGCTGGGTTCATCTCGCGTCGAGCGAGACAATAGTAAAAGGATAGACAATCTCGCGCTCGGCAGGGGTGAGGATAAGTCCAACGACTAGCGTTTTGAAGTAATTATCAAGGAGATGGCAATAAAAAAAGCGCAATGAAATAAAAGAAGGAGTGAAAGGTTATAATAAAAATCCACTTGTTCATTACAGAGAAAAATGGGAGGTATTCCCATGAAACATTTCAATATCAGAGAAATATACAAGAGATAAAAGGGGGGGGGGGGAAGTCCCAGGATACTGACACCCCTTCACTACTCATCACTGGAGGTAGAGATGTCATCTGTCTTGCCATATAGCCGGGGAACCAAATCGCAGACTGTGACAGTCTCGGCATCATCCCTGACAACCCCCAGCTCCTTCATCATCTTCAAGACGAGCTCAGCTATCTTGATGTTAGTGTCACGGCAAATGGCATCGACCTCGTCCAGAGAGTAATGAGTGGGCGGGGGAGCTTGGAGCGGATCTGGGTGAAAATAAAGCAGGGTGTTTTCCAGAAGGCGGGCATTCTCGGCCTTTAGTCTCTTGTTCTCCTCCTTCATGGCATCCATGCGCGAACGCATTCGATCAGCCATCACAGCATCCCGCGAGAAGGCTATCAGTTAACAAAAGTTCATGCAGGTAATGTTAGCAAGTGAAACTGGCGAATGGTGGTTAAAAAGCTTACCACACCGCCCGGCTTCGGGCGAGAAGGTTGTCGGCGACTACCAGCCTCTTTGCGAGGTCATCCGAATTCTCGGGTTCGGCGGTAAGGCTGGTCTCAGCCTTCTTCCACTTCTTGTTATTGAAGACAAGGCGACGCGAGATTCTGTGCGAGATCTCCATGGAGCGAAATTGGGCGTGAGCGGTCTTCAAGATGAGGTCTCGCGACGCTACATTGTCCACGGGCTCAGTCCCTAGGCCACCATAGAGCCCATACACGAGGGAGAAGGCATGACTGGTGGGTGGGTCTCGCTCCTTCCAGGAGGGAAGGAGAGTGGACACTGACATGCGGTTGGAGTACTCCCACAAAAGAACCAGCTCGCCGGTGGCGTCGTTCATCACGGGCCCCATATTATAATTTGGATGCGAGGAGGGGGGCAGGCGGCTGGAAGAACCAGCTTTGTGAGGGGGAGGCTCAGCGGACTGGGTAGTGTTGGTGGCGGTCCGGTTGGGTGGAGCCGTCTCGCGAGCATGCGAGACGGCTTGATGGCGAGGTGATGGGGATCCTTTTTTTCTCTTTTGGTTGCGGCACCTTCTTCATCTTCATTTTTGGACTGTGCCGAAGAGCGACAATATCATCCCCTGCTCTTTTCTTTGGGGCGGGGGTCAGCGTTTCCTTTACCGCCTCCACCGACATGCTGGCAAGGGCGAGACCCTTGTTGCTCTGGTAAGGGGGGATGGACGGGGATAGTCCTCTATCATGAGTAAGAAAATGATCATAATGAAATAGGAAGACGGTAAGCATAATATTCAGGGAGCGCGAGTATACCTTCACCGGGGAGGACGGGAAGGAGCAAGTCGAGATCTCGCCGTAGGTAATTGACTTCGAAATTTTTCCCTACGAATAAGTCACAGAGAGCCTTTTCAGCGCCCCCAACCATGGGGGTCTCATAGTATACCTCGGCATGCGACACCGGGGTGAGAGGGATGCCTCTCAGATTCCCGCGAATGAAGACAAAGAGGGTGAGCCAATTGTGGTTCTTGTTAGGCATCTCACACAACTTTAGACCCTGGCCGGTGAAGTATGAGACGCCATCGTCTTTGGCATGGTAGACGAACAACTTGCAGAAGACGGTGAGACTGAATTCAATGTGCTTGCGGCGCAGGTAGCTAGTGAAGGCGACCGACATCGAGATGGCATTTGGGTTGAGCTGCGCGGGGACAACGCCAAAATTTTTCAAAGCCTGTTTTACATCTGGCCAGAGGGGGAGTCTTAGCCCCGCCTCGAAGTGCGAGATGGGGAAGGCGAGTTCGCCAGAGTAGAAGGTGTTAATCGCCTCGTCGACCTTTGGAGGGCAAAACTCATACCCTCAGCCAGGAACTCACTGGAGAAGCAGTTGTAATCCTCTTCGGAGATTCTGCCGGGAGGGAAGTCGTGGTCAACAAATCACCTTCCGCAGCGGCTGCGGCCCTTGCCTTCTTATGCTCTCTTCCTACCCATAATGAGCGATACGACAGAAACAGAAGGGGGTAGAAAAGAGTGAGGCAGAAGCGGGATGCGAGAAGAGGAAGGCGAGGAGGAGCAGGGGAGAACTCCGGATTTCAGCAGCGGCAGGAAACAATAGCGCAAGTGTAGGACATCTGGATCCGGGGGGATATTTATAGCAGATAGAGAGAGGAGAAAAATGGGCGGGAAAGTGAAAATGTGGAATCCGAAGGGGCAACCCGACGGTTCATCTTCTCCCTCTCTCCTGACCCCGAGGCGCGGAACTCCGCGATGACTTTTCCGATGAGCCAAAAATAAAAAAAAATAAAAAAGGTGGATCAATTAACACAACTATAATAAAGGCCCAGCGTGAAAGAGGTTGACAAAATATCATAATAAATTATCATAATAAATTATTTTGTTGCACACGAGGCAAGCATCTTGTCCAGGGGGATCTAAATAACAAATTAATAATTATACAGGTAGATGACCGATTAATAAACACAACAAGGTTACAAGGGATAATTAAACGAGCGAGATACTTAAGCGGGCGAGAAGAAGCCAAGGTCTCTCAATTCTTGTGACACTTCCAACGGCCACCGCGAGATCCCACTCATGGAGGGCGACCAGGAAGATGAAAGGCGTGGACGACATCTAGACCACGACGCGCGAGATGGAGATGTTGGCCAGTCTCGCTTATGATGGCCTGGGGGTCTGTCCCATCTATTTCGGCATCGACATCGACCTCAGCAGAGAGTTGAGCGCACTCAGTTTCCAGCTAGTCAATGCGCCGATCGGTAGCTTGCTTCTCCCGTTCCATCTCGCGGATGACGTGTGTGTATTTTCGAAACATCCTGGCCGTCTGGCGCTTCATCTTCAGAGGGTCCATAAGATCACCCAGGTAGTCTTCGATCTCATCTGTGCGAGGAAGAGGCGAGAGGGGAGACGGCATGAGGGAAACTTCAGTACCCGAGTCGAGCTGGATACCTGCGTAAAGAATTGGAAGATCATAAGGTAGGGTTCTCTTGCAAGAAGGCTAGCGGCCATGAGCTGCGTGGATACAAAGACTAGCCCTGTGGTCTCGAGTATACCGGGTAAGGGAATAGGAATCTGTATGAAGCGAAAGTGCATGATGAGTTTACTTGGGATGCTAGAATTCCCCACAAGCCGTGAGAGGTCTTCTTTCCTCGTGATAGGGGGAGGGAGGATTCCTGAGGCGAGTCGGTGCGTTGATAATATTGGTCGGTAACATCAGGAGGATTCGCAGGCATGGGGGAATCAACGAGGTTTCCCTGAAAGTGCATGGTAAATAAGTGAGACGATAAAAGAAAAGAGAGGCGAGAGGAGGAGTCAATAATCACCTATCTCTCCCCAGAGGACAACAGAGGAAGTGTATCAGCCGCCGAGGGTGCCAAAGTGGTCGCGCCGGCCGAGAAGGGAGGCCCGACAATTTTTGCCTTCTTCAGGCGAGATGACGAAGGTTCTAAAGCGGGGGTGCGGACTAGAGAGGGGACCAGGGTAGCCACATGGGCTTTGTTTTGCTTCCGGACCATTGCGAGATGCTCACGGAAACTCTGGCTATGAGACTTGTTGATGGTAGTAGAGAGGTGAAAATGAGAGAAGGGAGAACACCATGATGAGGTGGGGTCTCATATTTATAGACTCCAGGGGGAGGGCCCGCCAAAGATTCTCATAAATAAATCCCAACGCAGCAAGTCTCGGCTGGACTTTCTTTCCGAGCTTGAGGCAACCTCGAAAAGAGCGGGGATTGTTGACAACCTTGGGCTTGCGGGAGGGAGCTCAAGTAGCAGAGCGGATATGCTGGAGAGTTTTATTGAAGAGGCGAGTGGAACCATGTGGCCCAATCGCAGGAGGCGAGACGGGTCTCGACGCAATAGGCGAGACATCCTTGGGGGCGCAGGCTGTCCCTTGAGGGCGAAACGGCTCCCATAAGGCGGGAGGCCAGCGAGACGAGTAGGTGGGCTCGTCTCGCCCGCTGGTCATTTCCCCACTCGCCACATAGAAGGAAGGACGTTTTACCTTCTTACCCCTGAGGGGGATTTTACTCTTCTACCCCAGGTAATGTTACCCTTCTACCCTCGGTGGTCTGTATATAACCCTTCAGAACAGCGGAGTTTGGCTGTTGGCAGACCCAACCTAGGGTATTTTGGTAATTTCAGGTCAGTTCATTATTGTTATTTGCAGATCAAACTCATAGGCCTATAAATAGACCGATAAGGTGCCTTGAACAGGTTTTTGAACCTTTCCATATTCTTCCTCAGAGGCACCTAGCTCAGCATTCGCTAGGGAAAGGGAGAATTTCAGATTCTTCTGGGTAAGAGGTGGGACCTCCGAGCTGAGACCTTCGGTCTGTTTCTGGTCCTGTGACACACGTCGAGAGGGTGGTTCGAGAAGAGTAAGTGTGTGTTGCAGCTTCAGGTCCAAACTCTAGGTGGAACCGGGTGACTGGTTTCAACAACCACTCCATCTCCACCCTTCATGAAAATAAAATAACATGATGGTTATAGGCACTCATCTTACATATCACATGAAATAATTAAAAACAACACATGAAATTAAACAATTCAATAACTAAATAAAATGCATGAAATAAAATACTTTTTAAAATAAAATTGCTTTAAAATAAAAATATCTAGAAAATATATAATAATAATTATTAATTTATTATTATATATTTTTATATAATGGCGGCGGCGGACGTCGTGCAAAACATGTAGCGATGATGGCGACGAACGTCGTGGTAGACTCCCATCCTCGAGCTTGCGACATCGATCGTCCCAATCCACGAACTCTCTCAAACGAGGATCAATGACCGCATCAACAACGTCGCCATCAACTTGGCCACATTATAAGCTTGCCACTTCATGGCTTTGATTGAATAGGCTTTACTCAGCGCTATAAGTCATCTGGGGTTGAGTGAATGTTTTTCACTTAATGCCTGTGGACTTGGACAGTTTTCTGTCTTTCTATCACTTAGGTAAAAACTTACTTAACTTAGCCACTTAGGCTATCTGTTCCATCACTGTCAACTACAATTATATGTATATCATTGACAAGATTGACTTCCTCAAATCTAGGACATTGTGGGCAGTTGACCCAACAATCTCTCCCTATTTGAGGAAGTCAAAACTCTTAAGCAAGTGAGTGAGTTGACTTACACTGTACTATGCAGTAGTAAGAATAAAAATTATAATATCTATAGTTACCACACTCTTCCCTGCTGCCATACTTGAACCTGATCATCTGATCATCATCCCTGATCATCTTTTCCTCCCCTTTTTGACTTCAGCAAATAGCATGTAGGACTCTTATCATCTGCTCTCCCTCAATTAGGCAGCAATGAACTGTTGGAGTTGTGCTGGACATGCTCCCCCTCAATTGTAGAATCTTCATTGCTTTAAAGAAAAAATCTATCTGCAAAATAACAAATATCTTGCAACCAGATGAGGAGCAACTGAAGCTATACTAAGTTTAACATACCCAACTCAAATTTAAAGGTGTTAAACTTGGCTTCATCTAGTGGCTTAGTGAATATATCAGCCACCTGCTTGTCTGTTTGAACAAATTCAAGGGTGATGTCTTCATATTTCACATGCTCCCTAATAAAATGATATCTAATCTCTATGTTCTTAGTCCTGCTATAGGAGACAGGATTCCTAGCAATTGAGATTGCACAAGTAGAATCACAAAATATAGGAGTTCTACTTATCTGGAGGTTGTAGTCTTGAAGTTGGTGCAGGATCCATAGCAAATGAGCACAGCAACTACCTGCTGAGATGTACTCTGAATCTGTAGTTGATATTACAAAACTAGTCTGTTTCTTGCAGCTCCAAGGTACCAGTCTCCCTCCCAAGAACTGACATGTGCCAAATGTGCTCTTCCAGTCCTCTTTGCAGCCTGTAAAGTCTGTATCTGAATAGCCTGTTAGTTCAAACTCTCCATTCCTAGGATACCTTAGGCCAAGATCTGGAGTGCCCTTAAGGTACCTCAAAATTCTTTTAGCTGCAGAGTAGTGAGATTCTTTAGGGCAAGCCTGATACCTTGCACAAACACATGTAGTATACATGATGTCTGGCCTACTTGTAGTTAGATATAGAAGAGAGAGAATTATCCTTCTATACAAAGTTTCATCAACAGGTTTCCCTGCCTCATATTTGCCTACAGGCATACTTGACCCCATGAGAGTTCTCATGGTGGAGGAGTTCTCGATGCCAAATTTCTTTATCAACTCCCTAGTGAACTTATACTAGGATATGGACAAGTCATCATCAGTCTGTCTTACTTCGAGGCCCAAGAAGAACTTAAGTTCACCTATACTGCTCATCTCAAACTTCCCCTGCATAAGTTTAGCAAACTTTTTGCAGAGGTTATCATCAGTAGATCCAAAGATGATGACATCTACATAGATCTGAACTAGGATGATCTTACCCTTAGATTCCCTTAGGAATATGGTCTTGTCTATTTTCCCCATTGAGAATTTGCTCTCAATGAGGAAACTAGACAAAGTCTCATACCATACTCTAGGGGCTTGCTTTAGCCCATATAGAGCTTTCCTAAGTCTATAAACATAATCAACTGAGTTAGGAACTACAAAACTTGGAGGCTTCTCAACATAGACATCCTCTTTTAAGTCAACAATTAGGAAGGCTGACTTCACATCCATCTGGTAGACCTTGAATCCTTTATGTGTAGTATATGCAAGGAACAATCTAATGCCCTCCAATCTTGCTACAGGGGCAAAGGTTTGATCATAGTCAATGCCTTCTTCTTACTTGTACCCCTTAGCCACTAGTCTGACTTTGTTCTTGATTATAATGCCATTTTCATCAAGCTTGTTTCTGTAGATCCACTTGACTCCAATGATATTATGTCCTTGTGATCTGGGAACCAGCTTCCAGACCTTGCACCTCTTGAACTGGTTCAGTTCCTCTTGCATAGCTCCAATCCAATGTAAATCTGTGTTGGCCTCCTCAAACTTCTTGGGCTCTACTTGTGATAGAAAGCTTGAGTACATGGTTGTGTTCTGACTTCTGTTCCTTGTTATTACTCCATGGCTTGCCTCACCAATGATCTGGTGTGCTGGATGATCTCTTATATGTTTGACTGCTGGTGGCAGTCTTCTTTTAGCAATAGGTTCAGCTTTAGGTGCAACCTCTTGTTGATCTTCATCCACTCCCAGTGTACCAGGTAGATCTTCAGGAGTATCCACTTCATCATATATAACTGGTGATGCTTCCTTGATGGTCAGTTTGTCCATCATCTGTTCTGTACCTGCAGTACTATAAGAGGAGCTTGGCAGCTCCCTGTTAATCATAGTAGACTCATCAAAGACTACATGAACTGATTCTTCTACAACTTGAATTTTTAAGTTGTAGATCCTATAGGCTTTGCTATGATTGTTGTAACCAACAAAAAATCCATCAAATAATTTGGCAGCAAACTTAGTCACATAGGACTTTTCATTATGAAGCATATATCACTTACTACCAAAGATTCAGAGATAGCTCAGGTATGGTTTTCTGCCTTTCAACATCTCATAGGGAGTTTTCTTAAGGTTCTTGGTGATAGAGGCTCTATTGAGGACATGACATGCAGTGTTGACTGCCTCAACCCAGAAATATTCTGGGAGAGATGTGTCATTTAGTAGGGTCCTTCCAGCCTCTATGAGAGTTCTATTTTTCCTCTCAACAATCCAATTCTACTGGGGTGTCCTAGGTGAAGAGAATTCTTGATGAATCCCATGTTCTTCATAGAATCATGTCATGCTATCCGACTGGAATTCAATCCCATGGTTACTTCTAATTTTGACTACAAAACTATTTAACATATTCTCAATTTGCTTGATAAACTTAGTGAAGATATCAAGGGTTTCATTCTTTATCTTTAGGAAGAATACCCAAGTAAACGGAGAAAAGTCATCAACCACCACAAGGGTGTAGACTTTCCTACCATGACTATGAACTGTCATAGGACCAAACAAGTTCATATGCAGGAGGTATAGACACCTCACAGAATCTTTGGTCCCAATGCTCTTGAAGGAGGCTTTTGTCTGCTTGCCAAATGGCAAGCAGAACAAATGTCGTCTTTGGAGCACTTCACATTTGGACCATTCCTAACTAGCTCTTGACTAAAGAGCTTACCAATAGTCTTGTAATTTATATGGGCTAGCCTCTTGTGCCATAGGACACAATGAGAGGCTTTCTCATTTGTCATAAGATAAATAAGATATTCTTTATCTAAACATAGAAAGTTTAAGCAATAGACATTTCCACTCCTAGTGTCTGTCAAGATGACCTCTTGGTCACTTGACCTCCTAATTAGGCACTCATCCTTGTGGAAGACAATAACATAGCCAAGATCAGAGAGTTGGATCATGCTTATAAGGTTGTGTTGAAACCCTTCAACATAAGCCACCTTAGAGATGATGAATATGTCATTAGTGATCTTACCATAGCCCTTTGTTACCCCTCTATCTGAATCACCAAAGTTTACTTTGGCTCTATCTTTTCCTGGAGTGTATTCTTTCAAATTGCTTCTTGTACCAGTCATGTGCCTGGAACATCAACTGTCCAAGTACCATATGGGGGTATGGCCACTTGGAATAACCTGTAATATACAATTTACTTTACCTTAGGACCCAAATATCTTTGGGTCCTAGTACACATTAGTATGAAACTGAACATGTCCACCAGCAGAATTTTTGACTAGTGGATTGACCCTAGATCTGACCACATTGGGATTGTGTCAGCAGTCAATGACAAAATGACCTATCTTACCACAACACCAACAGTCATGTATGTTATAAAAATGTTTAGTTGTCTACCTAAATCACCTAAAGGGGGTGAATAGGTGAGTTCTGCGTCTTTTTGCGGAATAAAAATTGTACGAGCGATGCATAGAAAATAAAGAAGCGAACCACAGATGATACTAAAAATTACAGTGGTTCCCCTACCTTGGGTACTTCCACTTTCCACCTCACTGATCTAACAACGCACTAGACTTGGCTACTACACTATTCTCTCGGATTGAAAACAATCCTACAACTCGGAAAAACGTTCCTATAACTCGGAGTAAAACCACTTCTACAACAACTCGGAGAATAACTTCTACAACTCGGAGAATAACTCCTACAATCTTGGAGAATAACTCCTACAATAAAAACTGAATTTACAATCAGAACACACTGACTTGTCTTCACAGATCTGGCTGAATCTCGGGTTCTTCCTTCTTGAAAAAAAACTGAAAAGCCCTATCAGAAAAGTTGAGGAAGAAATCTGAGAATCCTTCGATCTGAGAACTTAGGATCACCACGATCAAGGAGAAGATTTGGAGAAGTCAAAAATATTGATCGGTGAACTCTTTCTTGTCTGAATCTCTGGATCGAGAAGTTTGGCGATGAAGAACAATCCTTGTCGGCGGCGAAGCTTCCCGATTTAGAAAGTAGAAAATGATTCAAAAACTTGTACAATACTACTTAGGGTTTATCTATTCTGATAAGACCTTTTATAGACCTTTCATAATGGTCTATATTACATTAAATGCAAGCCACGTGGACCAATCAAGAGTTAATGAAATTTGAAATCAAATCCGTCAGATACTTAAGAAAATTCAAAAATCTGCATTCCATTTCTCAAGAGGAGTAAGTGTTCTCAAGAAGATATTTCTATTTCTCGAGAAGAGTTATGAAGTTCTCGAGAAGAAATACTTGAGGAAAGTGTTGATGAGGAATTCTGATTTCTCGAGAATAAATATACTTACTCGAGAAAAATAAAATTCTGTCACTCGAGAACAAACTTTTGTTACTCGATAACAAGAAAGTATCTCGAGAAAAGATTTTTGTTTCTCGAGAAAAAAATTTTGGGTCTCGAGTAAACATTTTTGGTTCTCGAGAACTATTTCTGGCCTTCTCGAGAAATGTCTTTGGCTTCTCGAGAAAAGTAGTTAGAAAAATTTAAAACTTATTTTAAGGTAACTCGAGAAGGAGAGTCATGATCTACTCGAGTACGCATGGCTTTCTCGAGAATTGCACTAGGTTTTCTCGAGAATAGCTTCTGCTACTGAATACTTGACTGAGCTCACTCGAGTACTAAATTTAATTCTACTGGAGTACAATAAGTCCTTCTCAAGAAAAACACCTAGAAATTTTTAATATTCTGAGAAATGATTTTCTTTAAGGAATCCAGCAACCAGCCTTTCTCCCATAGCTTTAGTACTTGAAGATGAAGTGGATCCCAATAGAGAGGTTACACATGAGTCAACACCATGGATCACACAATGAGGGATTACATTGTATGGTCCTGTGTTTGATGACCCATTGTAAATTGATATTAGTCTACACTTAGCAATTATAACCGGCAAGAACTCAACTAGAAATGGCATCAAATATAAACTTAATTCATCTTAGTTCAAGGGTGACTTAATATAAATCTGGGTTATTGTGGATACAATACCCAACATGTTATATATTCTCTTCTATTTAGGCCATGCATCTTGGTTAGCAGCACCCTTAACAGAAGGAGGATGTGCTGCAACCTTTTTCTGATTTCTTTCAGCTAGAATTTGACTGAAGGCAAGTCTTCTAGCTGTCTTGTTTGGTCTGCTCTGAGTGCTATTAGCAACAAGCTTCTTTTCATAGAACATGCTTTTGATGGCATCAGAAATGCCCAAATCAACATGACTGTTAGACTTGCCCTTAGTCTGACCCTTAGTTGTCAGATTCAGAGCTTTGGTCGCCGCAACATATTTGAGTGTTGGAGCTGAAGCACCAAAAATAAATGGTCCAGTTTGGGCTATTTGAGTTTTCACATGGGCAGCCATAAAGGCACTCACCTGGCTTGAGCTTTCACCCGGGCATTGAACATCTTTGTTCACCCCTGAGGAACAACCATTCTCCTAGTGACCACAAGAGCTTTCCTGGTCATACCTGTTAGAAGAAGACAGATCTTTTCTAAAGAGAATGTGAGGCTTGGAAGCAATAGGCTGTACTGGAGCTGGAGATTTCCCCTTCCTTTTGTAAGGAGCAACTCTTGTGCTTCCCTTGAATCCCAACCCTTTCTTACCATTTGAGAGGAGAAAATGTCTATCAAGGGTAGTAATGTACTTGGCTTAGAATAGCTGGCCACTATTCTTTTCTCCTTCTCAAGCCTATCTTCAAGCTCCCTGATGAGACAGTTCTTATGCTTGATGGAGGCTATCTGGATGTCCAAGAGGGACTTCAGTTGGCTTATTTCCCTAGCTTTCTAATCCAGCAAATTAGCTGTTACATTATGCTGGGCAACTGCAAGCTTAAGAGATGAAATCTCTTTAGCTTGCTTCTTAAACAACTTCTTGATCTTCTTAAAGGCATTCAGAAGTTCTCCATACTTGTCAATCAGTTGATTGACATATCCTTCAGATCCAGAATCTTCTTCACCATTAGGATAAGAGGTTTCTGAGCAAGGATTGGTCCATACCCAAACATAGAAGCAGAATTTCGTAAAGGATGTACCTCTCTTTGACCAGGCTGATCCTGGTTGCCATCTTCATTTGTCATTGCCATCAGCCCTCTGTAGCTATGTGCATCTTCATTCTCCTCTGAGTCAATATCTGATAGTGTCAGCGGGGCCCTGATCCCTATCCTCACTGGAGGATTGACTTCTCATGCTGCAATAGATCTATCTTTAGCGGCAGCAGTAACCAACCCAATGTAGGCATCCTTTTCTTCAGACTCAGATGATGGTGAGTCTGCCCAACTCTTTCCCTTCTTAGTAATGAAGGACTTCTCCTTCTTCCCTTTGTATTGATGTTGATTCTTCTCCTCAGCCTCCTTCCTCTTCTCTGGGCAGTCAGCTACCATATGACTAGGCTTGCTGCAACAGTATCAAACTACTTTAGAAGAGTTATATTTATTAGGTTTGGAACCATACCTGTCAGTCTTGGACTAATTCTTCATATGATGAGTGGAATTTGAAGACCTCTTCTTCCAATGCTTCTTGTTCATCAGCCTCTGGAGTTGCTTGGAGAAGGCTGCAAAATCCTCATCAAACATACTGCTATCTGATTCTTCTGTTTCTGAGCTATCTGACTCAGCTGGTCTTCTTGGAGGAGAGGGAATCCTCTCCTTACCCTTCATTGTGCATTCTGTTCTGAATGCCAAGGACTTTTCCTTGTCTTGGGATTTGCTGGTGGACTCCTCCTCTTTCCTTGCAGCTAGCTGCATCTCATAGGAGAGCAGCTTTCCAAACAATGTTTGGGGAGGAGTTTCAACAAGCTTGGTTACCTCTCTTATGACACAGATCTTAGTATCCCAGTATCTAGTGAGAGATCTGAGAAACTTGTCATTTATTTCATAATTATTGAAGACCCTCCCATTGGTCTTCAACTCATTTATTATTCTGAAAAATCTTTCATAGTAGGCAGCTATATTCTCTTTTAGATTTGCTTGAAAGCCTCATACTCCTGGTTGAGCAGAAAATTCCTATCATCCCTTACCTCTTCAGTTCCCTTCATGTAGACCACAAGAGTGTCCCATATCTCCTTAGAGGTCTGGCAGTGAACTAAGTTCTGAAAAGTTGAGTCATCTACTACACCAGCAATGATGTTTTGTGCTCTCTTGTCCAAGCCTGCTAAGATGATCTTATCTTTTGTCATTTTAGAGTATATTTTAGGTGTCTTGATGTTGACATCCAGAACAGAGACCTTCATAGGAATGACAAGTCCCTCCGTAACTTTTGCAAAGATCCTAGGATCATAGGCTTCCATGAATAGCCTCACCCTCTCTTTCCATATTCCAAAATTCTCCTTCCTGCAGATTGGGAGTTTCATGGAACTCAGCTCTCTCCAGAGCTCATGTTCACTTAACTGCAACTACCTTTGGAGATCACTCAGATTGTTAAATCCATTTTTGAGCAACCTCCCTTTGATAACACTTGAAAGTTCTTATTTTCGAGATAGCTAGCAACCTAGCGGGGGGGGGGGTGGGGGGTGAATATGTTTGTCTAGGTCTTTTGAATTTCTTTTTGTTTCTTCCTAAGTTATTATGCGATTGAATAGATGAGAGCTTTTTTAGAACCTGCAACCAGAAAAGAAACACAGTAAAGAACACAAGTATTTTTATAGTGGTTCCCCAAAATTATGGGTACATCCACTCTCCTCCTACCTTGATAACTTCCTGTTAGTCAAGGAACTTCTCCAAAGCAATGATCCAAGGATATTACAGCTCAGATCCCTCAGAATCTCTCAATCTCTTCCAAGACTTACACCTCAGCCACAAATGCCTACACTCAGTGATACAAGTATCACCTACCTCAGTCAATTAAGCCCTACCACTCAGGATATTGAGGATAACTCTACCTTAGAGAAAACTTGCTCCTACAACTCAGAGAGATTCACTCTCTTACAGCTCAGGCAATATTGCCCTACTTCTCAGCAAGTAAAACTCACCTACCTCAGATCCCAATAGGATCCTACACTCAGAGAGGAGCCCTCTCTTACAGCTCAGGAAAATTTGTCATACCTCGGGCCCAAGGCCCTACAGCTCAGATCCCGAAGGATCCTACAACAAGAAATGTTTTAAATAACTTTGACATAGAGAAATTTCTATGTGTCAACAACTAGAGCAGAGAAATTTCTGCTCTAACTCTCCTCACAATAGAGAAAAAGTTTGCTGGAAGAACTCAGAAGTTGACTCCTGAACTTACTGTAGAAGGTTAATGATCTATTGATCTTGAGTCTTCAAGCAACTTATTGAACCTGCCGAAGGCTGAAGGTTCTTCTTTCTTCAGAACTATTTCTGATTCTGCTGTGGCTGATGGAGACTGCACAACAATCTGAAATTTTTCTTGCAGGAGAGCTTCAAGATTTTTACATGCAACAATGACGAAGAAGAAGAAGTCAGTTGTAAACCTTTGAAGTTTTTGATGCCCTAAAAAGTTGTCTTGTGTCTTGTCCCATCTCATCCTTTTATAGTCCGCTGATCAGCGACTCTTAGAGATCAGTGGGTCCCACCTGCAGCATCCAGCTGCTCCTTGCTTTAACGGAAGAAGACGTACAGTAGCTTCTCGGCAGAGTTTGTCGTGTTCTGTAGCTTCTCCGTCCTTGATTTGAACTTAGTTGATTTTGTCGATTTTGCTGACTTTGCTGACGTCAGCACCAGTGGACTTAGCCAAAATCGAACATCAGTAGAATATGCGTTGAGCGAATGAGCTTCACTCAAAGCCAAAGTACTTAGACAAATTTGTCTTTCTAGGAGTTGACAACGTTGAGTGAGTAATGCACACTCAATTCTTTTTACCTTAACCCCTTCTGCAGCCTCTTCTGCATACATGACATTGAGAGCGTTGAGCCAACACACCTCACTCAACGCCTTGTGCCTTAACCACATTCTGTAATTTTAGGCGTTGAGAGCGTGGAGTGAACATGTCTCACTCAACTCTTTCAGCCTTAGCCATTTCTGCTTCTTCAACATCTTAAGCGTTGAGAGCATTGAGTGAACATGCCTCACTCAACGCGTTTTGCTTTAACTAATTCTATGTCATGGCGTTGAGAGTGCTGAGTGACCACTCCTCACACAAAGCTTTCTGCCTTAGCCAAATTTTTTTGTTTCAGAATTTAGTTTGAGCTCGACGAACTTAGAACACAGTTCGTCGAACTTTGAGCTCAGCTCGACGAATAAGTAATAGCTCAGTTCGACAAATTTAGAGTTTGGTTCAACGAACTATGAGCTCAGCTCGATGAATAAGTAATAGCTTAGATCGATGAACTCAGGGCTTAGTTCGACGAACTCTGAACTCAGCTATTCAAGTGAAGCTAAGGCATTGAGTGAGTGAGTTGCACTCAACGCCTGTGGACTTGGCCACTTTTCAGCTCATTTCTATATTAGCCTTACTCACAACATTTTGTTGTATGGCATTAAGTGGGCTTACTTCACTCAACGCCTGTGGACTTAGCCACATTCTAAGCTTTCCACTTCATGGCTTTGATTGAATAGTCTTTACTCAGCGCTATAAGTCATCTGGCGTTGAGTGAATGATCATCACTCAATGCTTGTGGACTTGGACAGTTTTTTGTCTTTCCACCACTTAGGTAAGAACTTACCTGACTTAGCCACTTAGGCTATCTGTCTCATCACTATCAACTACAATTATATGTATATCATTGACAAGATTGACTTCCTCAAATCTAGGACATTGTGAGCAATGGGCCCATCATTATGAGAATCCTATAAAGCTCCCTAGCCTCCATCTCGCAGGACCAACCCGCCATGTATTCCTCTATCCCGAATAAGGGTGAGTATCCTATAAAGCTCTCGAGCCTCCAGCTAGCATGACTAAACCCATCCTGTATCCCTCCAACCCTATACGGGTGAGTTTGTCACATCGTTCCCTTAACCTATTAGACTACTCTTGTCTAATTCTTGTTATACATAACAGTTTAGGGTTAATCCTTGGACTGCCCAGGGCATGCCCGGTGAAGGGCTATTGAGTGCACTAGGAACTACGATGGGTTGAAGCACAAACTCAAGGACACTTAATTTTATTATTGTCTTCCCATTATTAATACCCCAATCTCATTGTTGCTCTTGAGTAGGCCTAATGATTTAAAATACTTATTGGGGAAACGACGATCTGTCGCCGGACTCTGCCCTAATTATTCTCTTTGGTGACTTGCACTCTAACACTTGGTACTAAGTAGTGACCTGCTTATGATACCAACCAGGGTTTCAACTTCCCAATACACCTCTCATTCCAATTATCTATCCCATCACCATGTGTACTCTAAAGTTACTCGTCACTTTTACTAAACGCAGCTCATGACTTAATTCTAACCCATATGAGACGACTTCTAATTCCTTGGGCCAAGGCCCCTAAATATATATCAAGGGTTTATCTTCTGAACCCTCCATGTAGACAATCAGGGTGTCCCACATTTCTTTGGAGGTCTTGCAGTGAATCAAATTTTGGAATGTTGAATCATCTATAACACTGACTATTATATTCTTTGCTCTCTTATCCATAGTAGACAAGATGATCTCATCCTTTGTCATTTCAGAATACTCCTTTGGTGTCCTGAGATTTGCATCAAGAACTTAGACTTTTATTGGGATGAATGGCCCTTCTTTGACTGTCATATAGATTCTTGGATCTGAAGCTTCCATAAACAGTCTAACTCTTTCTTTCCATATGCCAAAAATCTCTTTCCTTCATATAGGTAACTTCATGGAACCAAACTCCTTATGATTCTCAATGGAACCCATTTTGCCTAATAGATTTCTACCTTGGAGATCTACTCAGACTGTTAAGTCTATTATTTGAGTAACCTCCCACTGATACCACTTGAAAGAATTGGTTTCAAGATGTTCTAAACACCTAGAGGGGGGGTGAATAAGTTCAATTCTTTTTCTAACTTAGGCAGATAAATCTATCTAGTTTAGCAATTTATTTAGCAGAAAACACAGCACAGCATTCACATACACACAACATTTCATAGATTGCACACCAGATTTATAGTGGTTCCCCAAATGATGGGTACATCCACTTTCCCCCTTT
This sequence comes from Platanthera guangdongensis, assembly GCA_039583875.1. Lineage (NCBI taxonomy): Eukaryota > Viridiplantae > Streptophyta > Magnoliopsida > Asparagales > Orchidaceae > Platanthera > Platanthera guangdongensis. Next base: position 139,043,619 of record CM077156.1, on the reverse strand, counting down.
GCTTATCTAGCAGTGTACTAGATTCGGCCTAACTTCCTTCTTTCTTCTCAGATCCGTAGATCTTACAGCTCAGAACCAAGACTGGTTCCTACAACTCAGAGTGAATCCACACTCCTACAACTCAGGCACAAGCCCTACCTCACCCTCTTCCACATGCCTACAACTCAGAGTGACACCCCACTCCTACAACTCATGCAAAAGCCCTACCTCAGCCTCTTTCACAGGCCTACAACTCAGGGAACAGATTCCCCTACCTCAGGCACCCAGCCCTACCTCAACCTTTATAATTTAGGCTTACAACTCAGAGAAGTAAATATCCTACACTCAGATCTATTACAGATCCTACAAAAGTTATTTGATGAAAAAGATAATAATATCTTCAACCAGATGGAGAGAGAATTGGTTGAAGGCTTCTTGATCAGTTCTTGATAGAACTGATTACTTATGGATCAACCTGTCTTAGCTTCTTCAAAGCTTCTTGAGTCTGAACAAGTAGGGTTGATCTTCTTGGTGTTGGAGTTGATCTTCAATGAGCTTCCTTCAGAAATTAATCTAAATTCTTCTTCAGACTTGATCTGAATTCTTCAGGCAGACTGTTCAGGATCTGCCTTCACTGGATGAGAACTTCTCTCCTTCTTATTTTTCTCTCTCTACAATCTGTTAACTGTTTCTTCTTTCTCTTCTTCTGGATCCTCAATCCTTCAGAGATTATAATTGATTAGCTTGATTAACTCTTTATTATTGAGAGAGCATATCTATATATAGGCTTCATCCATGGTTACCAGCTGTTCCGGTTCCAAATGGTCTTCTGACACCTCTGACAGATGTGACAACAATATCAGCAATGACAGTTGTCAAGTCTCCAGTTATATTACTTCAACCTTTATTTGACTTTGACTCAGCAGCAAAGAATGTCGAGTGAATACTTCACATGTGTTGACACACATAGTCCATGTGTCGACACAAGTCTTGATGATATCAACACAGCTTCAATTTTACTTCTCGACGCAGCTTCTGTGGAATGTGTCGACACAAGTCCTGTGTGTCGACACAAACACTCCTTGTCTTGACAAAGTTGGTGTCGACAGAATTCTGGTGTGTGTCGACACAAGTTCTGTGTGTCGACACATTCATTGTCGACAGAATTCTAGAATGTGTCGACAGCTTCTTTGTATGTCGACACAAATCCTGATGATGTCGACACAATCTGGCCCTTAATGTCGACACATCGTTGTCGACAGATTTTCTGTGTGTCGACACAAATTCTGGGTGTCGACACAATCTGGCTCTTGGTGTCGACACAGCCATTCCCAAGTGTCGACACTTGTACTTAGAAAATTTTTCTTCCATTTACTTAACATGCACATGATAACTCAACACAACATCAAATACAACTTGATGCATATCATTGAGTTAGGTGAGGCTTCTCCAAATCTGGTACACATTTTCCAATGTACTCAACAAAGAATACTTTAACCTCATGGATCAATCATCTGGATGGTCAAGTCAAATTTCATAAGAATGAACTGAGGGATCATATAAAAAGAGAAGTCATAAAGAGGGAGAGAGTGATGATAAAGGCAAGCTCTGAGCATGCTACTTGGATCTCAAATAGTATCAGAGACACTCAAGGCCATCCTCCCATATAGTATGATCGAGACCAAATTGCTAAGTCTGGTTGTCAACCAGCTCCTTTTGAAGCTATTCAAACTACTGTCTACTCTATGTACAGTCCTCCACATCAAATTCAGAATATAGTATGTGAGGAGGTGGAGATGACTGATTCTGCATTATTAAAGGAAACAGAAGCTCAACTATCAAAGAAAAAATTCAGGGAGCAAGCTGAAGCTAAGCCTGATTTTGAGCAGTGGAGTCCAAAATCTAGATCAATTATACTTACTGCATGGAAAGTAGTCAATAATAATGCATCTGACTGGGGGAAATGGTATTCAGAGCAAGAGTGGGCCAAGTACACCAAGTAGCAGGAGATCATCCAGAAATTCAAAAAAGATCTGAAGGCAGGGAAGATTACAGCTAACTCAATAAAGCCCAGCAAGTATTTCCCCAAGTGAAAAGAATCAAGTAAGAAGAAATTAATAAAGCCAAGAATGCCAAGGGAAAGGAGAAGGTGGTTGATGACAAGATGCCAGAAATCAAAGCTAAAATTCAATCTAGAAAAGGCATTGTCATCAGAGAGCCAGAGGATTCTTAGAATATATTTTCTAGGCATTATGTAATTTTACTTTAAGAACAGTGTAATAGAATTGAAAAATGTAATCTTTGAATAAATTTAAATAAAAAATTTGGTTGCACTTGGTGTTATCTGTGTCATTATTGTTGTGTTCCTTTATATTTTGTTCAGCACTTTTGAATATACATCATAATTATTATATTTTGGTATTGTGGTGTATATCATTGAATTGAGGTTATGACTTCTCCAAATAGGGGAGATTGTTAGGTGCATTGGACACAATGTACTAGATTTGAATAAGCCCTTTCAACTCAATGATATACATAAGTATGTATCTGATGTATGTTTCAGTTTATGTATGCAGGTTATCAATTTCATATTAATTGGACAGGTGGTTCAAGTCATATTGACAGGTGGACTCAAAGAAGCTGACTAGAAATTGAAGAAAATTGTCTAAGTACAAAAGCGTCAAGTGAAGTCAGTAAAGTGCTGAGTGAAGTCAGGATAGTCTACATCTAGCAACCTACAGTGCAGAAAAATGGCTAAGTACAAAAGTGCCGACACACTCCAACTGTGTCAACACTTTTGCAATGGCAGTGTCGAGACAAGTCAGCTAACTCGATACTTTGAAGACTAAGTCAGCAGTGTCGAGACAAGTCAGCTAACTTGACACTTTGAAGACTAAGTCAGCAGTGTCGAGACAAGTCAGCTAACTAGACACTTTGAAGACTAAGTCAGCAGTGTCGAGATAAGTCAGCTAACTCGACACTTTGAAGGCTAAGTTAGCTGTGTCGAGATAAGTCAACTATCTCGACACAATGGAGACTGAAAATTATACTAAGTAAAATAGTGTCGATACAAATGATCTGTCTTGACACAATGAAGGATTAAAGCTAGTATAGAAGTGTCGACACAAGCAGACTGGAGTGTCGAGACAATTCAACTATCTCGACACAGTGAAGAAATAAAGAGAGCATAGAAATGTCGACACTAGCAGACTGGAGTGTCGAGACAATTCAACTGTCTTGACATAGTGAAGATATAAAGCAAGCATAGAAGTGTTGATACCCGGCAGACAGTAGTGTCGAGATAATTCAACTGTCTCGACACAGTGCAAAATTAAAGATGTCGACACAGATTATATTTGTGTCGAGACAAGTCAACTGTTTCGACACTTTCAAGTTCAGATGAAAATTCTTCTGAGTAAAATTATGTCGATACTGTTAAGATGTCTCGACACCTTCAAAGAACAAGTGTCGAGACACTTTGGACATCTCGACACTTATGTTTTTGAGGAAGTGAAAGTCAACACAAAAGTGTCAAGACAAGTCAGAACTGACACATCAGCTACAGTAATGTGATATCTCAACAGAAATAGTTTAAGGGAGAATTTGAAGTACGATGTCACATGCTGATGTCATCAATTAGAAACCAGCAATCCACGAAGGCTATAAATAGAGGGGTTGTCTACAGAGAAAAGAGAACAATCAGACAAATCATTCTATTCTCTCATTCTGATTTTTCTTAGTCAGAGGAGGGCATCAATCCCAAGAAGAAGCAAGAAGACGAAGGTCTTCAAGAAAATCTCCAGATCCTTTCATCAACTTGATCTAAAGATTAAGGTGAATCTGATCTATAATTTCTTCAAGGAAATCAAGCCGATCAACATCAAGAAGATTGCAGATCCAGAGAAGTTTCTTTTCAGCCAGCCTACTTTTCAAGTGTATATCAAGTGCAGCTGAATTGAAGAATCCAAAATTTTTAAGATAAGTTAGATTACAGTTTTACTATTTTCTAAGGATACAATTTTATTTTTACCTCTTAATTTTGTAAGATCTTGAGATCTGAGTTGGTAGGAGATCTAATCTCTGAGTTGTAAGTCTAATTTATAAAGGCTGTGGTAGGGTTCTTAAGGGACCTGAGGTAGGTGATTTGAGTAGAATCATTGAGGTGTAAGCTTGCATTATAAAGGCTGAGGTAGGGTTCTTGAGGGACCTGAGGTAGGAGATTGGGTGAATCTCTGAGGTAGGACATGTTGGCCTGAGTGTAGGTTTCTTAATAGAAACTGAGTTTGTAAGATTTTTGGATCTTAGTTGAAGAGGAGCTATAACCTTATCTAACACATTGCTTGTAAGGAAGAAGGGGGAAAGTGGATGTACTCTAGATAGGAGAACCGCTATAAATTCTCTGTGTGCTTTGATTTGTTTATGCTTGTGCTGTGTTTTGAGATTTGCATGTGCTGTGTTCTGTGGTTCAATTGTGTTGAGTTGTTGTGAAGCTATTTACTCAAGCATATCATCTACTAAACATAATATCTGCAGAACAGTTAAGTGACAAAGAATTGACAAAGCATTTTAAAAGACACCTATTCAACCCCCTCTAGGTGATTATCTACCCATAGGATTATATTTCAAGCACGCAAGGCGCTTGCTGTAGGAGAGCACGCAGGGCGCTTGCTGGAGGAGAGCACGCGGGATGCTTGTTAGAGGAGAGCATGCAGGGCACTTGTTGGAGGAGAGCGTGCGAGGCGCTTGCTGGAGGAGAGCATGTGGGGCGCTTGTTGGAGGTAAGCGCGCAGGGTGCTTGCTGGAAGAGTGCGTATGGGGCACTTACTGGAGGAGTGAGCGCGGGGCACTTATTGTAGGAGAGCGCGAGGAGAGCTTGATATATGAGAGCGTACGGGGCGCTTGTGGGAGGAGAGTGTGCGAGGCGCTTGTTGTAGGAGAGCTCGTCGGGCGCCTGTTGGAGGAGAGCATGCAAGGAAGAGGCGCACATGGGAACACACTAGTAAGAGTCCATGCAAGAGCACGCATGGAAGAGGTGTGCTTGTGAGAGCGCGCGGAAGAGGCACGCGTGGGAGGCGCACCCGAAAGCGCGCACGGAAGAGGCAGGCCCGGAAGCGTGCCCGGATGAGGCCCACACGTAAGATGTGCGTACGAATGCACAGACGTAAGGTTTGCACATGAAATTGCGCAGTAAAGGGAAGCGGTGGAAAGAGAAAATCGTAGGAGGAGAGAGAAAATCCGTAGGAGGATTTTCCGGCCAAGGAAGTGATAAAAATGAAAGGGAGAGGAGTCTATTTATAGATTTCAAGAGGCGTAGGCCAAAAAGTTCCCCTCATAACCACCGGCCAGACGAATAAGATCACTCTATTTGGAGCACACAGATCGCCATAATTATGCAAAATATAAAAATGCTCCAGAATATAACTGCTCCTCCCGTGAGGGAGGAGCAGCAGGAGAGGGCCGGAGGACAAGGTCGGGCGGCCAATTTGTCCGCCTGGCCTAGGCAAAGAGGGGGCTGCCCCTATCCAGGGGCGGAGACGACTTGCAAGGGCGGCGACAGGTGGCAAGGAAGGCGACGACTGGAAAGGGAGGCGGGTGGAGAGGGCTAGGGGCCAAGGTCAGGCGGCCAATTTGGATACCCAGCCTAGGCGAAGAGGGAGCTGCCCCTATCCAGGAGCGGTGACGACATACGGGCGGCCACCCATTTCGGGCCACAGGGAGGCTGCCACTGGAAGGGGAGGCGGCGGCGAATGGGGGGCCACAATGGGGACGGCCCTGGATGGGGTAGCGACGGGCAGTTGCACGGCGGGCAGTTGTGCGGTGGGCGATTACATGGTGGGCAGTTGCGTCGCAGGTGGTTTCATGCTACTTGATGGGTTTGGTCAGACTGGTTTGGGTGAACCCCATCAAGCTCCCCTAAGAATTTCTTTATGAGAATAAGCCTGTCTATTGTATTAGAATCTAATTCAAAAAAAATGTTTTCTTCTCTTGAGGGGTACAACCTTTTACAAATGAGTGATGTACCCATATTCACGAATTTCTCAACCAACTAAGAAATGGATTAAACTGACTAGAAATAAGAAATCAATACAGTATAAGTCAAAGGTAAATCGTAGCTTCATATTTGAGAGCTTATGAAAACAAAAGGAGATATTTATTATTAATTCTTTTGATTGTTCATCATGATAAAGTACAATGAATGTACAATCCTGTTTTCACTGTGTGGACCCCTCAGAGAGTCACTTGGGCTAGAATGCTCCATAGCCTGAAATGGTCTAGAAGGCGAGTGAGGCAGGCGAGTGGGGCAGTAGGGCCAGCACTCGCCTCAAGTCTTGAGGCTTGCACGCATCTGGCGAGTGCGATATTTAGTGAGCACTCGCTCAGGGTTGCAATTGTGTAGTGGGCGAGTGTCAATCTCATCGAGCACTCGCCCTCGGCCAGGGATCAGCGGGTTCTATTCTTCTCGCCTAGGAATTTGCCTCTCCTTTGTGGTGTTATGATTTGGCCTGCTATTATCCCTCCCCCCCTCCACCCTCGAACAGCGCAGTTTCACTATTAGAAGTTCATTTTGGGTTGTGTATAGTAATTCTAAATAGCAGAGTTATGTTGTTTGCATACTCGATTGGAATTCTATAAATAGACCTTGTGGGCACCTTTGGAGGGAATCCGGTTCTTTTGGCTTCTTCATCCTTGGGTTATTTTGGTTTGGCTGTGAAAGCCCTCTAAGGTGCCCAGATCAACTTTTGGCTTCAGGAGGGGAAGCACTCTAGAGATCTCTTTGGTGTGTGGTGGGACCTCCGCTCTACAGCCAGGGTCAGTTTCTTATTCCGAGTGACTGGTCAGGAGTTCAAGTTCGGGAGAAGTAAGTGCCAGCGACCCCCTTGGATCCTAACTCTCATTGAGAGCAAGTTTTGGTTCCAACATTTTTGGTGCAGTGAGCGTGGACCGTAGCTTGCACATGAAAATCTTGAGCTAAGCTTCATGGCCGAAGGCGAGGGAGAAGGATTTGGCTCGGGAGGCTCACCACCTCAGGTGAGTGGCGTCACGATCTGGATGTTAGAAGAGTTTGTTGGGTACATTGGAAATTGTGTACCTGATTTGGATAAGCCTCACCTGACTCAATGATATACATCAGGTTGTATTTGATGGTGTATTGAGTTTGTTTGTGCAGGCAGAAGAATGCAGAAAATAATCTAAGTACAAAAGTGTCGAGACAATTATTTTGTGTCGACACCTTTGACGGAGCTGTGTCACGACAAGAAGAAAGTCTGTGTCGACACACAGGACTTGTGTCGACACCCAAAGTTTAAGTCGACATCAACTATGTCGACACTCATAACTTGTGTTGACACATTTAGACATTGTTGTATTGACAATTATAAAGAAGCAACTATGTCGACATCCAGGACTTGGGTTGATATTTGGAGAGGCTGTGTCGACACACAGGACTTGTGTCGACACATTCTACAAAGGCTGTGTTGAGAACTTGATGAAGAGCTGTGTCGACTGTTTTCTGAAGTATGACGAAACAGTCTACAAAATGTTGTGTCGAGAACTTGATGAAGAGCAGTGTTGACTATTTTCTGAAGTATCTCGACACATTCTACAATGGCAGTGTGAAGACTGAATGAAGAGCTATGTCGACAGTTTCTGTAGTTTTTCGACAACACCAAAGGAAGTGTGTCGACACCCGACTATTTGTGTCGACACATACTTCATCTGTGTCGACACATACTATCCTTATGTCTCGACATATTCAGATGAGTTAAATAACTCTAAGTTCCAAATCTCAAGACTGAAGACTTGACAGCTACCAGAATTATCACGGCCTATTAGACATGTCAGAACTGTCAGATGTCAGTTAACTACCGGATCAGTCGGTTGCCTCTGATGTGATCTATAAATAGAGCCGAACTATCATAGGAAATTAATAACAGAAGATAGAGAGAAATTAAAGAGGAATTCTCCAAGAAGAATTCACGGAATCCTGTACAGCAAGAATATTCTGATTCAAAATCAGAGAAGGGGATAGCTTCACAGCATATCTGTCAGAGATTGCAGATTTAATTCTGCAAGGAGGAATAAGATGGATCTACACCAACTTCTCAAGAAGATTCAACCTAGGTTCACTCTTTCAAGAAGCTTTTATTAAGCTAAGTTAGGTTGAATCAGATTCATTACAGCAAAGATCTGGAGAAAGTGGATCCATCAAGGTCTGATCAAGATTTCCTCACCTCTCTCTATCTGGGTGAAGGAAGAAACATTCACTTAACCAATTTTTTGTAAGATCTATTTTAGATCTGAGTGTAAGAGATTTCAATCTCTGAGTTGTAAGCCTGTGATTATAAAGGCTGAGGTAGGGCTTGATTGCCTGAGTGGTAGTAGTGTGGATTCACTCTAAGGTAGGGTTCTTGGGAAGAGCCTGAGTTGTAGCACTTTTTGAAGTTTGAGCTGTAGGAACTAGTTTGGATTCTGAGTTGTGAGATCTAAGGATCTAAGAAGGTGAAAGGAAGTTTGGCCGAATCTAATGTACAACTAGATAGGCGAATGGGGAAAGTGGATGTAGAATTTATCTGTGCTGTGATAATACTGTGATAGCTGTAGAATTTATCTGTGTTGTGATCAAATTATTAACTGTCTAAGTAGAATAAGAATTGAACCTATTCACCCCCCCCCCCTCTAGGTGTTTAGACAATCTTGAAATCAATTCTTTCAAGTGGTATTAGAGGGAGGTTCCTCAAAATTAGACTTAACAGTCTGAGTTTATCTTCAAGGCAATAATCAGATAGTCAAGATGGGTTCAAGAGAAAATCACACAGAACTTGGATCCATGAAACTTCCCATTTATAGAAAAGAAACCTTTGACATATGGAAAGAGAGGGTTAGATTATTCATGGAGGCATCTGATCCAAGAATTTACATCACAGTTCAAGAAGGGCCTTTCATTCATATGAAGACATCTGTTCTAGATGCAAATCTAAAAACTCCAAAAAGTTATTCTGAGATGACCAAAGATGAAATCATCTTAGCCACTTTGGATAAGAGGGCACATAACATAATTGTTAGTGCCATAGATGATTCTACATTTCAGAATTTATTCCACTGCAAAACTTCAAAGGAAATACGGACACTTGGATTATCTACATGGAGGGGACATAAGAAGTAAGAGAGGACATGAAATCCATGCTCAATCAAGAATATGAGAGTTTTAGACAAGCCAAGACAGATAGCATAACTATATGCTATGAAAAGTTCTTCAGAATTGTCAATGCGCTGATGATTTATGGAAGAGTCTTCAGTACTTATGAACTTAATGACAAGTTTCTCAAATCATTAACCAAGGATTGGGATACCAAGGTCTGTGCCATCAAAGAAGTGGCCAGACTTGCAGATACTCCTCCATCAACTTTGTTTGGAAAATTGTTGTCCTATGAAATGCTGTTGATTTCCAGAAAGGAAGATGAAAAGAGCAGCAGGTCTTATGGCAAAGATAAGTCTGTGGCCTTCAAAGTTGAAGCTACAAAGAAGGGCAAGAGGAAGACTCCTTCTCCTCCCAGAAAAGTTGTTGATACTGAGTCAGAAAGATCAGACTCAAGCACAACATATGGCCATAATTCTGATGAGGAGCTTGCTGCCTTTTCTAGGCAATTTTAGAAGTTCCTGAAGAAAAAGAATTGGAGGAGAAGCCCTTCCTCTTCCTCTTACTCCAAGGATGACATTTACAAGGGAAAGAAGAAAACCACTAAAGAGGAAAGGTATGGTTCAAAACCTGGTAAACAAACTTCTACTAAAATTGTTTGTTATTGTTGCAGCAAGTCAGGACATGTTATAGCAGACTATCCCGTCAAAAGAAAGGAGACTGGTGAGAAAACGAAACACCAGCATAAAGGCAAAAAAGATAAATCCTTTGTGGCCAAGAAGCAGAAAAGCTGGACTGACTCTTCTTCATTAGAGTTAGAAAAAAAAGAGGATGTTGAGGCCTACAATGGGTGTTCTCAACTGAGGAAGATTCAATAGAAATAGAATTCTTGTAGTTGTTGTATGATATCAATAAAGTAGTAGACAGCCTATGCATAGGGCTGATGGATATAGCTGAGGATGGATACAGCTAGGAGCAGCCTGGTCCTAGCAAGGTACAGTCTTCACCTTCAGTTTTGGATTATGTTACTAGCCCAGAGTCAGAAGCATCTTCATCAAGAGATAAAGGTGGCTCTGAATATGAAGGAGACATCAATCAACTGATTGATGATTATGGAGAGCTCCTGCAAGCCTTTAAGGAAAGCAGGCTCCTAGACAAACAACTGGCAAAGGAAATGCCAGCCTAAAGTTGGCAGCCTCAGACTCAGCAAAAGTTCTGGAACTGAAGCTAAAATAAATTAGTAAGTTGAAGAACATAACTGTTATTCAGATGGATACCATTTCTTTCAAGAATAATCATATTAGGAATCTTGAAAGTAGACTCCAAAAGGAGAGGGAGTTAGTGGCCAAGTTCTCAAAACCTAGTTCTGTGTTACCTTTGATAGATTCCTTCTTTTCCCAAAAGGGTAAGAAGGGTTTAGGTTTCAAAGGAAGAACAAGAGCTGCTAATTCCAAAAGGAAAGGCAAAACTCCAGCTCAGCCACTTGCTTCCAAGCATCAAATTTCTTTTAAAAAGGTGATTCAACCTTCTAACATGTATGACCATGATAGTATTTATGGTCACTGTGAGCAAGGTAGTAGAAATGGCAAGGGTGCTAGTGCCTATTGGGCAGCCCATGAGAAAACCCAAATTGCTCAAAGTGGACCATTTATATTTGGTGTACCAGCCCTAACAGTCAAGAACATGGTATCAGCTGACACACAAGGTCTGCCAGCTCATTTACAAGCTAAGGGAAAGTCTGTTAGCAAAACAGACTTAGGAATATCTGAAGCTATCAGGAGTATGCTTTCTGAAAAAGAAGACAGCTGCAGATAGGGTTCAAGATATCCCAAGTACTTCTGCAGCCAGACATGTCCCTAAGCAAGCTATGGCTGAAGGACTTAAGAAAAGATCTGATGTACCAGCAGGGTTGATAGCTGCAAACAACATTGCAGTGAAGCCAGATCTTAAAAGAAGGTACAATGTGCATGAGTGTTGTTGTTGTGGCAAGGTGGGCCACTATGACATTGATTGCTGACACAATGAGAGTGTACAGAGAAGTAATGGTGGCTTACCTGTCAGAAGAATTGCAGGTAGGCATGTTCAGTTTAAATCTAACTTGCACCTAGGACACAATCAGATTTTGGGTCCTAAGGTTAGATAATATATTGGTTGTAGGTAAGTCCAAGCGGCCATACCCCTACATGGTACTTGGACAGTGGATGTTCCAGGCACATGACTGGAACAAGGAGCATGCTAAAGGAATACACTCCTATTAATAATGGTCCCAGAGTTACCTTTGGGGGATCAGAAAAAGGGATAACTAAAGATTTGGGTAAGATAACTAATGATATAGTAACTTTCATACAAGTAGCTTATGTGAAAGATTTGAAACATAACCTTATAAGCATAAGTCAACTATGTGATTTGGGCTATGACATTTCTTTCCTCAAGGATGAGTGTCAAATTAGAAGGTCAAGTGATCAAGGAGTTATCTTTACTGACACTAGGAGAGGAAATGTTTATTGTCTAGACTTTGAGTGTAAGAGTAAGGACACACCTATATGCCTAGTTACAGATGAGAAAGTTTATCATTGTGTCAAATGGCACAAGAGGCTAGCTCACCTGAACTACAAAACCATAGGTAGACATTTTAGTGAAGAGTTGGTGAGGAATAGTCCTGAAGTTAAGTGCATTAGGGAGGGAATTTGCTCAGTTTGTCAAAAGGGCAAGCAGACTAGGTCTTCCTTCCAAAGTCTTGATACCAAGGATTCAGTGAGGTGTTTATATCTCCTGCATATGGATCTATTTGGTCCTACGCTAGTTCATAGTCTAGGTAGGAAAGTTTATACCCTTGTGGTGGTTGATGACTTTTCCAAGTTTGCTTGGGTATTCTTTTTAAGGAGAAAAACTGAAACCCCAGATATCTTCCAGACTTTTGTCAAGCAAATTCAGAATGAATTTAATAGTTCAGTGGTCAAGATCAGAAGTGACCATGGGACTGAGTTTCAGTCTGAATGCATGACAAAGTTCTGTGAAGGGCTTGAGATTCATCAAGAATTCTCCTCACCCAGAACTCCCCAACAAAATGGAATTGTTGAAAGGAAGAATAGAACTCTAATTGAGGCTGGGTGGACTTTGTTAAATGACACATTACTCCCTGAATATTTCTGGGTTGAGGCTGTAAATACTGCTTGTCATGTTCTCAATAGAGTTTCCATCACTAAAAGCCAAAAAAAGACTCCCTATGAGATTCTGGAAGGCATAAAACCAAACTTATCCAATTTTAGGATTTTTGGTAGCAAGTGTTATGTACTAAACAATGGAAAGTCTCATTTAACTAAGTTTGCTGCCAAGTCCTAAGAAGGGATATTTATTGGGTACATCAAAAATAGTAGAGCATATATGATCTATAACCTGACTACACAAGTTGTAGAAGAATCTATCCATGTTGTCTTTGATGAGTATAAGCTAATTAACTGTGAGCTGCCAAACACTTCTTCTAGTCCTGCAGGTTTAAAAGATAATATGAACAATCTGACCATCAGGGAAGATAAAATAGTAAGCCAAGAGATTGAAGATGATGGATACTGTCCAGGGGGAGCTCAAGACTTACAAGCTGAAAATGAAGAACAACTAGCTGAAGACATTGAGGATCAACAAGCTGAAGAAAGATTACCTCTAGCTTTGAGACATTTAAGAGATCATCCAGCTCATCAAATCATTGGTGATGCAAGTCATGGTGTAATGACCAGAAGCAAGAGCTTGATCTCAGCACTATGTTCAAGCTTTCTGTCTCAAATGGAACCAAAAAAAGTTTGAAGAGGTTATCCAACATTCATTCTGGATTGGTGCTATGCAGGAAGAGTTGAACCAATTCAAGAGATGCAAAGTTTGGAAACTGGTTCCCAGACCTAAAGGACATAATGTGATAGGGACTAAATGGATTTACAGGAATAAGTTAGGTGAAAATGACATTATCGTCAAGAACAAGTCCAGATTAGTAGCAAAAGGCTACAGGCAGGAAGAAGGAATAGACTTTGACCAGACCTTTGCCCCAGTAGCAAGGCTGGAAGCAATAAGACTATTCCTTGCCTATACAGCCTATAAAGAATTCAAGATCTTTCAAATGGATGTCAAGTCAGCATTCCTGAATGAAGATCTAAAAGTGAAAGTATATGTGGAACAGCCATCAGGTTTTGTAGATCCTCACTTTCCTGATCATGTTTATAGACTTAAGAAAGCTTTATATGAGTTGAAACAAGCCCCTAGAGCATAGTATGAGACATTATCTCCTTTACTCATTGAGAACAAATTCTCAAGGGGGAAAATAGACAAGACCCTATTCCTAAGAGAATCAAAGGGCAAGATCATCCTAGTCCAGATATATGTTGATGACATAATATTTGGATCTACTAAGAACAACCTTTGCAGGAAGTTTGCTAAACTTATGCAAGAGAAGTTTAAGATGAGCAGCATGAGTGAGCTAAAGTTCTTCTTGGGACTTCAGTAAAACAGACTGATGATGGCATGTCAATATCCCAGTCTAAGTTCACCAGGGAGTTGATTAAAAAATATGGCATGGAGACTGCTTCCACCATGAAAACTCCAATGGGGTCAAGTATGCCTTTAGGCAAAAATAAGGCAGGGAAACTTGTTGATGAGTCTTTATATAGAGGGATAATTGGCTATGTTGGGTACATTGGAAAATGTATACCAGATTTGGAGAAGCCTCACCTAACTCAATGATATGCATCGAGTTGTATTTGATGTTGTGTTGAGTTATCATGTGCAGGTTAAGTAAATGGAAGAAAAATTTTCTAAATAAAAGTGTCGACACTTGGGAATGGCTGTGTCGACACCAAGGGCCAGATTGTGTCGACACCCAGAATTTGTGTCGACACACAGAAAATCTGTCGACAACGCTGTGTCGACACCAAGGGCCAGATTGTGTCAACACCCAGAATTTGTGTCGACACACAGAGAAGCTGTCGACACATTCCATAATTCTATTGACAATGACTGTGTCGACACATAGAACTTGTGTCGACACACACCAGAATTCTATCGACACCAACTTTGTCAAGACAAGGAGTGATTGTGTCGACACACAGGACTTATGTCGACACATTCCACAGAAGTTGTGTCGAGAAGTAAAAGTGAAGCTATGTCGACATCATCAAGACTTGTGTCGATACATGGACTATGTGTGTCGACACATGTGAAGTATTCACTCGACATTTTCTGCTGCTGAGTCAAAGTCCAATGAAGGTTGAAGTAATACAACTGGAGACTTGACAGCTGTCATTACTGACATTGCTATCACATCTGTCAGAGGTGTTAGAAGACCGTTTGGAACCGGAACAGCCGGTTACCATGGATGAAGCCTATATATAGATATGCTCTCTCAACAATTGGGATAATGATCGATTGTGAAGAAGTGATCGTGAACACGATCAGTGAATGAAGAATAATCTCTAAAGGATTGAGGATCCAGAAGAAGAGAAAGAAGAAATAGTCAACAGATTGTAGAGAGAGAAACAAGAAGGAAAGAAGTCCTCATCCAGTGAAGGCAGATCCTGAACAGTCTGCCAGAAGAATTCAGATCAATTCTGAAGAAGAATTCAGATTAATTTCTGAATAAGAAGGAAGCTGATTGAAGATCAACTCCAACACCAAGAAGATCAACCTTACTTTGTTCAAATTCAAGAAGCTTTGAAGAAGCTAAGACAGGTTGATCCTTAAGTAATCAGTTCTATCAAGAACTGATCAAGAAGCCTTCAACCAATTCTCTCTCCATCTAGTTGAAGATATTATTATCTTTTCATCAATAACTTTTGTAGGATCTGTAATAGATCTGAGTGTAGGAGATTTATTTCTCTGAGATGTAAGCCTAAATTATAAAGGCTGAGTGCCTGAGGTAGGGGAATCTTTTCCCTGAGTTGTAGGCCTGTGAAAGAGGCTGAGGTAGGGCTTTTGCCTGAGTTGTAGGAGTGGGGTTTCACTCTGAGTTGTAGGCCTGTGAAAGAGGCTGAGGTAGGGCATGTGCCTGAGTTGTAGGAGTGTGGATTCATTCTGAGTTATAGGAACTATTCTTGGTTCTGAGCTGTAAGATCCGCGGATCTGAGAAGAAAGAAGGAAGTTAGGCCGAATCTAGTACACTGCTAGATAGGCGAAGGGGGAAAGTGGATATACCCATCATTTGGGGAACCACTATAAATCTGGTGTGCAATCTGTGGAATGTTGTGTGCATGTGAATGTTGTGCTATGATATCTGTTAAATAAATTACTAAACTAGATAGATTTGTCTGCCTAAGTTAGAAAAAGAATTGAACCTATTCACCCCCCCCCCTCCCTCTAGGAGTATTCTGAAATGACAAAGGATGAGATCATCTTGGATACTATGGATAAGAGAGCACATAATATAATAGTCAGTGTTATAGATGACTCAACATTCCAAAATTTGATTCACTACAAGACCTCCAAAGAAATGTGGGACACCCTGATTGTCTACATGGAGGGATCAGAAGAAGTGAGAGAAGACAGAAAGTCTATGCTGAATCAGGAGTATGAAACTTTTAGACAATCTAAAACAGACAGCATAACTGAATGTTACAAGAAGTTCTTCAGAATAGTTAATGAATTGATGTCATATGGAAGATTATTCAGCACATATGAGTTAAATGATAAGTTTTTGAGATCATTAACTAAGGACTGGGACACCAAGATATGTGCTATTAGGGAAGTGGCCAGACTAGCAGAAATCTCACCTCCTATATTATTTGACAAACTGTTTTCATATGAGATGCAAATGATGGCCAAAGAGGAGGAGAAAAGTAATAAAGTTGATTACAGAGATAAGTCAGTGGCTTTCAAGACTGAATCCATAAGAAAGGACAAGAGGATGTCTCTATCTCCTCCTAGGAAAGCTGCAGAAGTATTTTCAGAAAGTTCTGATAGTCATACATCGGATAGTCCAAATTCTGATGAAGACTTAGTTGCTTTCTCAAGACAATTTCAAAGTTTCTTGAAGAAGAAATAGTGGAGATCCAAGTCATCCTCCTCACAATCCAAGGATGATTAATATCAGAAAACGAAATCCTCTAGGAAGGACAGGTATGGCTCTAAACCTAGTAAATTATCTTCGACTAAGATTGTTTGCTATTGTTGCAACAGGCCTGGACATGTGGTAGCTGATTGTCCTGACAAAAGGAAAGAATCTAATGACAAGAAGAAACTAAAAAAAGGGCAAGAAGGAGAAATCCTTTGTTACAAAGAAGACCAGTGACAGGATCAGCTTGGTCCTAGTAAGGTAAACAATTCTTCAATAGTTTCTGATTACTATACTAGATCAGATCAGAAGCATCTGCATCAAGAGATGTGGATGAATCTGAATCTGAAGGGGATGCTCATCAACTTATTGATGAATATGGTGATCTGCTGCAAGCACTTAAGAAAAGCAGAATCCTTAACAAAGCACAGCTAAGGAAATTGCTACTCTTAAGCTGGCTGCATCTGATTCAGAAAAATTGCTGGATCAGAAGATGAATGAAATTATCAAACTGAAAAATATAACTGTTATTCAGCTGGGAACAATAACATTCAAAAATAATCAGATCAAGTGTCTGGAAGACAGACTGCTAAGAGAGAAGGAATTGGTGGCAAAATTCTCAAAGCCAAAATCAGTCTTACCTCTAATTGATGATTTCATTCCTCAAAAGGGTAAGACAGGATTAGGCTTTAAGGGAAATACTAGGGCAGCTAATTCCAAAGGAAAAAAGCAATGCCCTAGTTTAGCCACTTGGCTTCAAACCCCCCATTGCCTTCAGGAAAGTGCAACAGCCTACCAATAGATATGATCATGATATCATACATGGTCATGGTAAGCCTGATATTCTGAATGACAATGGTTTAGCTCCAGCACTCAAGCAAAGAACCACTGTACCAACATTGTTAAGAATAGCTGACAGCAATGCTGTTAAAACTATACCTAAAAAGAGGTACATTAGATATTAGTGCTGGTGCTATGGTAAGATAAGGCATTATGCCAAAGATTGCTGGCACAACACCAGTGTCAGGAAGAATGTCAACTTACCTGTGAGGAAGGATGCTGGTAAGAATACCAAGTTTCAATCTAACTTGAATCTAGAATCCAATAAACATTGGGGTTATAAGGTAAAATAATTTTATTTGTTGCAGGTGGGTCCAAGTTTCCATACCCCTATATGGTACTTGGACAGTGGATGTTCCAGACACATGACTGGAACAAGAAGAATGTTAAAGGACTATACTCCCATAGAGATTGGACCCAAAGTGATCTTTGGTGGATCAGAAAAAGGGGTCATCAAAGGGTTTGGTAACATTTCTACTAGTTCTATAACAATCACTCAAGTGGCTTATGTAAAAGGTTTGAAACATAACTTGATAAGTATAAGTCAGCTGAGTGATGTTGGGTATGACACTTAATTTATTAAGAATGAGTGTCAGATTAAAAGGACAAGTGATCAGAAGGTGATATTGTCAGGTTATAGAAAAAGGAATGTTTATTGTTTAAATTTTGATTATGAAAATATGAACTCTCTTGTATGTTTAGTTGTAGATGAGAAAGCATCTCAGTGTGTCCAATGGCACAAGAGGCTAGCTCATCTGAACTATAAGACTATATGCCAACTCTATAGTTTAGAGTTAGTGAGGAATGGTCCTCAGTTTAAGTGCATAAAAGAGGGTATATGTTCAGCTTGTCAAAAAGGCTAGCAGACCAAATCCTCTTTTCATAGTCTTTATACTAAAGACTCTGTGAGGTGTTTGTACCTCTTGCATATGGATCTATTTGGTCCTATGCCAGTTCATAGTCTAGGTAGGAAAGTCTATACTTTTGTGGTAGTGGATGACTATTCTAGATTTACAAGGGTTTTCTTTTTGAGGTAGAAATATGAAACCCCTACTGTCTTTTATAACTTTGTTAAACAAATTTAGAATGAACTTAACAATTCAGTGGTCAAAATCAGAAGTGACCATGGAACTGAATTTCAGTCTAAATGTATGACAAGGTTTTATGAAGAACTAGGGATTCATCAAGAATTCTCCTCACCTAGAACACCTCAGCAAAATGGAATTGTTGAAAGAAAGAATAGGACTCTTATTGAGGCGGGTAGAACTCTACTAAGTGACACTTCTCTCCCAGAATATTTCTGGGCTGAGGCAGTAAATACTGCTTGTCATGTTCTCAATAGAGCATTCATAACTAAGAGCCACAAAAAACACCCTATGAGATTATAAAGGGCAGAAAATCAAACGTATCCTACTTTAGGATCTTTGGTAGCAGGTGTTATGTGCTTAACACTGGCAAGTCTCACCTAACTAAGTTTGCTGCTAAATCCCAAGATGGGATATTTGTTGGGTACAATAATAACAGTAAGACATATAGCGTCTACAACTTGACTACACAAGTTGTAGAAGAATCTGTTCATGTAGTGTTTGATGAATCTGGGCTAATTAATTATGAGTTATCTAGCAATTCTTGTAGCTCAACAGGTTTAAAAGAAAAGTTGGACATGCTGACCATTAATGAAGACCAATCTGCAAGGCAGGATGAGGAAAATGATGGTTGCTGTCCAGGGGGAGTACAAGGTCCACAAGCTGACATTGAAGACAATGAAGTACAGCATGGTGGAGAAATTGAAGAAGTTCAAATTGTTAATAGAATGCCTCCAGCAATAAGGAATATAAAGGATCATCCAAGACACCAAATTATTGGTGATCCAAGACATGGTGTGTAAACCAGAAGCAAACATATGAACACAGTGCTTTGCTCAAGTTTCCTGTCACAGGTGGAACCAAAGAGATTTGAAGAAGCCATACAAGACTCCAACTGGATTGATGCAATGCAGGAGGAGCTGAATCAATTCAGAAGGTGTAAAGTATGGGAGCTGGTTCCAAAACCAAAGGATTATAATATTATTGAGACTAAGTGGATCTATAGGAACAAACTAGATGAAAATGACATCATAGTGAAGAACACAGCAAGACTGGTTGCCAAAGGTTATAGACAGGAAGAGGGCATAGACTTTGATCAGACATTTGCCCCAGTGGCAAGGTTGGAAGCAATAAGGCTATTCCTTGCCTTTGCTGCTTTCCAAGGTTTCAAAGTATACCAAATGGATGTCAAGTCAGCATTCCTAAATGGTAATTTGAAAGAAGAAGTCTATGTTGAACAGCCCTCAGGTTTTGTTAATCCACTTTATCCTGATTATGTTTATAGGCTTAAGAAAGCCTTATATTATTTGAAACAAGCCCCTAGGGCTTGGTATGAAACATTGTCTACCTTCCTCATTAAGAATAAATTTTCAAGGGGGAAATAGACAAGACTCTATTCCTTAGGGAGTTAAAGGGCAAGATGATCCTAGTCCAGATTTATGTTGATGACATAATCTTTGGATCAACAGAAAACAACCTTTGTAGGAAGTTTGCAAAACTTATGCAAGGGAAGTTTGAGATGAGCAGTATGGGTGAGCTGAAATTCTTCTTGGGACTCCAAATAAGACAGACTGAAGATGGCTTGTCCATATCACAGTCTAAGTTCACCAAGGAGTTAATTAAGAAATATGGTATGGAGTCATCCACCACCATGAGAACTCCAATGAGGACAAGTATGCCTTTAGGCAAAGATGATGCAGGAAAACCTGTAGATGAGTCTTTGTATAGAGGGATAATTGGCTGCCTTCTATACTTAACTGCCAGTAGACCAGACATTATGTATGTTACATGTGTCTGTGTTAGGTACCAAGCAAGCCCTAAATAATCTCATTATACTGTAGTTAAAAGAATTTTGAGATATCTTAAGGGAACACCTAATCTTGGTCTTTGGTACCCTAAGAATAGAGACTTTCTACTGACTAGTTTTTCAGATGCAGACTTTACAGGTTGCAAAGAAGATAGAAAGAGCACCACTGGCACATGTCAGTTTCTAGGTGGTAGATTGGTGTCATGGAGCAGTAAGAAGCAGAGAAGTGTGGCAATTTTCACTGTTGAGCCTAAATATGTTGCTGCAGGCAGCTGCTGTGCTCAGCTTTTATGGATTCAACATCAACTTGAAGACTATGGTCTCAAGGTAAGTAGAACTCCACTATTTTGTGATTCTACAAGTGCTATTTCTATTGCTAAAAATCCTGTATCACATAGCAGAACAAAGCATATAGAAATTAGATTTCACTTCATTAGAGAGCATGTTGAAAAAGAAGATATTTGTTTAGAATTTATCACCACAAATAATCAAATTGTTGACATGTTTACTAAACCACTAGATGAAACTAAATTCAATTATTTTAAAATTGAATTAGGCATGTTAAACCTAGAGTAACTTAGTAAATCTGACTAAGTAATTCAATGTCGACATAAAAAGAAATCTGTGTCGACATATAGTAGTTGATGTTAACACAAAAGGAAATCTGTATCGACATATAGTAGTTTGTGTCGACACATAAGGAAAGTTTTGACGACACAACAAAATAGTGGTGAGATAGTGGTGTCGACACTCAGAGTTTGGTGTCGACACATAGAAGTTCTATCATTTAGATAGTAGTGTCGACACATACAGTCGTCTGTGTCGACACGCAGATATTAGAGTCGACTGTTAAGAAGTCTGTGTCGACACATCGCAAACTGTGTCGACACATAGTGTTGTCTGACTCTGTCGAGACATTAGAAGTCTGTGTCGACACAATCTCTATAGTGTCGACACATTAAGTATTTATTACCCTGCCGTTTGACCTTTTGTGTTGACAAACATATAAATAGGTCACAGAACAACTTTGTCGACTACGCTCAACATTTTCGAGACCAAATCTTTGAGTCGACAAACCTTCATCGCTCTTCTCCTCAAATTTCTCGTCACCAATGGCGCCAAAATTGGAGAACAACATCAACGAAGGCTATGAATTAGTTCGCGATGCTTTTGAGAGTGCTGCGACTGAGATCAGAGATGTGATAACCCTAATCAAAGAAAGTGGTTTGGAATATCTAGTTTCAGAAACTACCAAGATCTGGAAGAAGGAGGTTCTTGAATTCTATACAGCAGCAACCCTGGATTCAACTGGATTGAAGATTAGGTCATCAATTCAAGGAAGCAAGGTGAAACTTACACAGAAGTGTCTGAGGAAGACACTACAGTTGCCCAGGACTCAGGAAGATGATGAAGTCACATCTTCAATGACAAAAGAAGCTCTTCAATGGTGTGGACTGGATCCCACCACTATGATTGAATCATTAATGCAGAGGAAGGGGATGAACTCCCAAGGAAAGTTTCTTTCAGAGATTATGGGAAAAGTAATTCTCTGCAAAACAGGAGGACATGATAGGATCTCAACCTATATGTTCAGCCTAATGACCAGAGTTATTTTCAGAGTAAAAACTAACTGGTCTGCTGTGATATTTGAAAAGATTAAGGAAAGTTTGAAGAAACCTAATCTAGGAAGAATACTGAGTCTGTGTCTGGCAATGAATATTCCTGAAGTGATGAACCACACAGCAGGATCTAGGATAAACCACATGAGAAGGATGGATATGAAAATACTATCCAAGTGGGAAAGAGTTCTGACAAAGGATGGTTCTACACCATAGAAACAACCACAACTGAAAAAGAAAAGGACAACCCCCAGGGTAGCTGAATCTTCTAGTGATTCAGATGAAGAAGTGGTCTTCAGATCAGAAGAGGAAAGACTAGAAACTGCTAGAAAATCACCTGCTCTTGAGACTGCTGATGATAGTCAGATGCAGAGGGAGCAGATGGATCACTTTCAGGGGGAGTTGATGGAGCAATTCCAGGGGGAGCCTCTACAAGTTCCAGTTACCCAAGCTCCATCACCTTCCAAGGATGCTCATGAGACTGAGCAAGCTGAACTAGTGTCTGACACAGTCACTGAGACAATACTTGAGGTAATAAATGATATAAATCATGTTGGTAAAAATACTGATGTTGAACAGACTACTCACGTCTATGTCCAAGCACAGGATGTTGCAATGGATGATATCTCTACATGTGATGTCCCTCCATCTATTGCACAGGAGCAAGATATTCCTCCAGTTCAACTACAATAAGAATTCACTCTTGAGGAATTGTTTCCTGACTTACAAGAAGTAAGGACTGAGGAATAGGTGCCAAGGACTGAGGGGGAGGAGCCAAGGACTGAGGGGGAGTTGCTAAGGACTGACAAGGAGCTGCCCTCTAGTCCAAAGGACACAGTGAACATTAAACGTTCTTCTGAATCTGATGATGGAGAAGCACTCAGAGAAAAGAAGAGAAAACTGATGGTTTACAGGAAGAAAAACTCAAGCTATAAGAAAGCTTTACAGACTGCCTCACAACCCTCAGCTCCAGTAGTTGACTTCAGTTCACTGTTGGTTGCTCTGCAAGTTAAAATGGATGAGCAAAGACAAGCTCTTGAAAAATATGTGGATGAAAGCCATAAGGAACTTCAGTTTTATTTGGCTCAAGATATAAAATCAATCAGATTTGAAGTAAACCAGAATGAGAAAGAGATGATAGACTGCTTCCATAAGGGAGGTAATGTTGTAGTTTATCTGGCTAAGCAATAACAAGCAGCAAAAACACAGATAGATGATATAACAGTTAAACAAGGATATGTTTTGGAGAATCATATAAGAATGAATGATAATCTTACTGAATCCCACAATGTGATTGTTACAGAAATAACCAATCAAGCTGCTATTATTAAGGCAAAGTCTGAATTTGATCAACAACTTCAAGAACAATTGGCTGCTGTTCAAACAGCTATACAAGCCTCACAGAAACTCCTCTCTGATCAACTACAGAAATTCAGATATTTTTATAAGGAAGGCACCAATTATCTGGCTGATCAAGTAAGGTTTCAGAAAGATGACTTAAGAGCTCATGTTGAAAGAGAAGTCATAAAGGGGGAGAGGGTGTTAGTAAATGCTAGCTCAGAGCATGCTAAATGGATAACAAATGCTGTTAGAGCAACTCTAGGATATCCACCCCTATGTGATGATGATAATACTGCTGCGTCAGGCATTCAAATTGCTTATAATGAAGGGGCTCAGCAGGTAGTAGCTCAAACTATTTACGCCCCTGCTGATTTTGAAGGTATTCAAAATGTTGTTCAACACATGTATAGTCCTCCCAAGGAGGTTCAGAATGTGAATATTGAGGAAGTTGAAATGTTAGAGGCAGCATTGAATAAAGAGCAAGAAGCTCAACTCTTAAAGAAAAGGTTTAGAGAGCAGGCTGAACTGAAGCCTGATTTTGAAAGATGGAGTCCCACCTCTAGAAATATAATACTCACTGCCTGCAAGATGTCAAAGATAAAATGCATGATAGAGGAAAGTGGTATTCTAAACTTGAGTGGAGCAAATATCTGCAGAGACAAGATGTTATACATCAGTTCAGAAGGGATCACAAGGCTGGGAAAATACATGCTACAGCTGTGGAGCCCAGTAAATACTTTCTCAAGCCTTATCACTATTTTGAAAGGCAAAACATTAAGGCTGAAGAACTTAAGAAGAAGGATCTCAAAGGCAAGAAGCCAGCTGAAGATACTGAAGCTCCAGTACAAGAAAGGGTCCAGTCTGGCAAAGGCATAGTGATCAAGGAGCTTGATCAGCCTTAGGATAGATTGACTAGATTTTAGAACATTGTAATCTTCAGTTTTAAAATCTATGTAATCTGTTGTTAACAAATTTTTTTTGAAGTTTAAACAAAACAATGATTCATGCTTATTATATTTTTATCATATTCTGTGATGATATAATATACTTGTTTTGTTTATATGTTACCCTGTCATTGAATATTTTTATACATCATATTGTTTATTTTATTATAAGTTATGTATATCATTGACTAAGGGTTATGACTTCTCCAAATAGGGGGAGATTGTTGGGTACATTGGAAAATGTGTACCAGATTTGGAGAAGCCTCAACTAACTCAATGATATGCATCAAGTTGTATTTGATGTTGTGTTGAGTTATCATGTGCAGGTTAAGTAAATGGAAGAAAAATTTTCTAAGTACAAGTGTCGACACTTGGGAATGGACGTGTCGACACCAAGGGCCAGATTGTGTCGATACCCAGAATTTGTGTCGACACGCAGAAAATCTGTCGACAACGCTGTGTCGACACCAAGGGCCAGATTGTGTCGACACCCAGAATTTGTGTCGACACATAGAGAAGTTGTTGACACATTCCAGAATTCTATCGACAACGACTCTGTCGACACACAGAACTTGTGTCAACACACACCAGAATTCTGTAGACACCAACTTTGTCAAGACAAGGAGTGATTGTGTCGACACACAGGACTTGTGTCGACACATTCCACAGGAGCTGTGTCGAGAAGTAAAAGTGAAGCTATATTGACATCATCATTACTTGTGTCGACACATGGACTATGTGTGTCGACATATGTGAAGTATTCACTCGACATTCTCTGCTGCTGATTCAAAGTCCAATGAAGGTTAAAGTAATACAACTGGAGACTTGACAGCTGTCATTACTGACATTGCTGTCACATCTGTCAGAAGTGTCAGAAGACTGTTTGGAACCGGAATAGCCGGTTATCATGGATGAAGCATATATATAGATATGCTCTCTCAACAATTGGGATAATGATCGATTATGAAGAAGTGATCGTGAACACGATCAGTGAATGAAGAATAATCTCTAAAGGATTGAGGATCTAGAAGAAGAGAAAGAAGAAACAATCAATAGATTGTAGAGAGAAAAAAATAAGAAGGAGAGAAGTCCTCATCCAGTGAAGGCAGATACTGAACAGTCTGCCAGAAGAATTCAGATCAATTCTGAAGAAGAATTCAGATTAATTTCTGAATAAGAAGGAAGCTGATTAAAGATCAACTCCAACACCAAGAAGATCAACCTTACTTTGTTCAGATTCAAGAAGATTTGAAGAAGCTAAGATAGGTTGATCCTTAAGTAATCAGTTCTATCAAGAAGCCTTCAACCAATTCTCTCTCCATCTGGTTGAAGATATTATTATCTTTTCATCAATACCTTTTGTAGGATTTGTAATAGATCTGAGTGTAGGAGATTTATTTCTCTGAGTTGTAAGCCTAAATTATAAAGGCTGAGGTAGGGCTGAGTGCCTGAGGTAGGGGAATCTTTTCCCTGAGTTGTAGGCTTGTGAAAGAGGCTGAGGTAGGGCTTTTGCCTGAGTTGTAGGCGTGGGGTTTCACTCTGAGTTGTAGGCCTGTGAAAGAGGCTGAGGTAGGGCTTGTGCCTGAGTTTTAGGAGTGTGGATTCACTCCGAGTTGTAGGAACCATTCTTGGTTCTGCGCTGTAAGATCTACAGATCTGAGAAGAAAGTTAGGCCGAATCTAGTACACTGCTAGATAGACGAAGGGGGAAAGTGGATGTACCCATCATTGGGGGAACCACTATAAATCTGGTGTGCAATCTGTGGAATGTTGTGTGTATGTGAATGATGTGCTGTGATATCTGCTGAATAAATTGCTAAACTAGATAGATTTGTCTGCCTAAGTTAGAAAAAGAATTGAACCTATTCACCCCCCCCCCCTCTAGGTGTTTAGGACATCTTGAAACCAATTCTTTCAGGCTCCTTACTATACTTGACTGCAAGTAGGCCTGACATCATGTATACTACATATGTTTGTGCTAGATACGAGACATGCCCTAAAGAGTCTCATTATTCTGCTACTAAGAGAATTTTAAGATATCTTAAGGGCACACCAGATCTTGGTCTATGGTAACGTATGAAGAAAAATTTTCTGCTAACAGGCTTTTCAGATGCAGACTTTGCAGGCTGCAAAGAAGACAGGAAAAGTACCACAGGTACATGCCAATTCCTAGGAGGAAGACTGGTGTCATGGAACAACAAAACACAGACAAGTGTTGTTATATCCACAACAGAGTCAGAATATATTTCAGCTGGAAGTTGTTGTACTCAGTTTCTATGGATACAACATCAACTGGAAGACTATGACATCAAGATAAGTAGAACTCCATTATATTGTGATTCTACTAGTGTTATATCAATTGTTAGAAATCCTGTTTCACATAGCAGAACAAAGCACATTGAAATTATGTACCATTTTATTAGAGAACATGTTGAGAAAGAGGACATAACTTTAGAGTTTATTTCTACTGATACTCAAGTAGCTGATATATTCACTAAACCTCTAGATGAAAGTAAATTCAATTACTTTAAAATTAAATTAGGCATGTTGAACCTGGAATAGGATGGTAAATGAAGAAAAATTCTACTCAACATATGACTAAGTAAATTAGTGTCGACACATAAAGTAGTATGTGTCGACACTCAGAAGTTTGTGTTGACACATAAAGAAGACTGTGTCGACACTCAAAAATTGGTGTCGACATATAGAGTTGTTGACACTTAGATGTTGGTGTCAATACGTAAGGTCGTCTATGTCGACACTCAGAAATTAGTGTCGACAAATAGAGTTGTCGAGACCCTCAACTCTCTATCGAGACTTTAGCAATCTGTGTCGACACAATCAACATTGTGTCGACATACGAAACTCTAATTTCTGCCCGCCTTTTGACCTTCCCTGTTTCAAAAAGTATAAAGAGGTGGAAACGAGACCCTATCGACTATGCTCTCAGAAATCTCGAGACTAAACCATCTGTGTCGACGAGAAATTCTTCTTCCTTCTCTTCAGCTTCACTTCTCGCATCTCCAATGGCGCCCAAGTTGGACAACAATGTTAACGAAGGTTATGAGCTCGTTCGAGGGGCGTTCAATGCTGCTGAATAAGAAATCAAGACGGTTGTGGACCTAATCCAGGAAGCCGGATTGGATTATTTGGTTTCTGAATCGACAAGAATTTGGAAGAAGGAAGTTTTTGAATTCTATTCCAACGCTACGTTGAATTCAAAGGGGAACAAGATCAAGTCTACTGTTCACGGTGAAACGGTTAAAATAACACTCAAAAGTCTGAGTAAATCCCTTCAACTTCCAAGGATAAAAGAAGAGACTGAGGTTGATTCAAATTTGACTGCTGAAGCCCTTAAATGGTGTGGGCTGCCCTCAACCACAAACATTGGATCATCCATGACTAGGAAAGGGATGAACTCCAAAGGGAAGTTTCTGTCTGAGATTATTGGGAAGGTTGTTCTCTGCAAAACTGGAGGGCATGATAGGATCTCTTCCCACATGTTCAGCCTCATTACAAGAGTCATCTTCCAGGTGAAGAGCAACTGGAGTGATGTAATCTTTAATAAGATTAATGACAGTATTAAGAAGCCAAATATGGGCAAACTCTTAAGTCTGTATCTGGCAGCCAGCATACCTGAGGTGCTCAACCAGATTTTTGGCTCAAAGATTAATCACATGAGGAGAATGGATATAAGAATCCTCTCTAGGTGGGATAAAGTATTGTCCAAGGAAGACCCTGCACCAAAGCAGAAGTCCAAATAGGTCACAACATCAAAGGGAGATACAGTGCAAGATGAGGAGTCCGCTAGTGACTCAGAAGAGAGAATTGAATTCATTTTTGATGAAGAGAACACTAACCTACCTAGGAAGTCTCCAACTCATACACCTGGAACTGAAGCTCAAATCCAGGGGGAGACTGTCCATTAGACAAATAATCTAGAGATATCAGTCCCTAAAGAAACTGTCATTGAAGCCCAGCTAGACAGTGAGATTGTAAACCTCACTATAATGGAAGTGGTTCATGACATCAACACAGCTGCTGACCCTTCTGAAAGAGAGGCACATGATGTGCATATTCTTGATCTGCCAGAAAAACCTCAGGTCCTGAGACTGAAGTAATTAAAGATTTAAAAACTGACTTCCAGGAGGAGCAAGAAGAAGTACACAAGGAAGATATTTCTGTAGATGCACCAACAACTGTAAGGGTTGAGGGGGAGGCGCCAGACCTACCCCCAAGACTAGATGTAGATGTTTCAGGCACAACAGTGAAACTTGAGATATCATCTGATTCTGAAGATGAGGAAGCAGCATCAGTACTTAAGAAAAGAAAGTTTATGGAGTTCAAGAAAAAAAGTGTTCTGGATATAAGAAAGCCTTAAAGGTTGGCTCCTCATCTACTGCTCCTTCAATAGATTTTAATTCTCTGCTAGTACAGCTGCAAGTCAAACTTAATGAGCAAAGACTTGCACTACAAAAGTATATAGATGAACGCCACAAGGGATTGCAGTTCAGTCTGGCACAGGTCATCAAATCTATATGTTTTGAGGTGAACATGTTTAGGAAAGAAATGACAGATTGCTTCCATAAGGGAGGCAATGTTGTGGTATATCTTGCCAAACAGCAACAATCCACTAAAATTGAAATAGATGATCTGGTTGTCAAACAAGGAATTGTTCTAGAAAATCAGAAAAGACTGAATGAGAATTTGATGGAACTACATACCATCACTCTGACTAAATTGGATGAACAAACCACTGTCATAGAAGCCAATATGACCACCAAAGTATCTACTATAGAAGAACAGATTAAACTGGATTTGGCAACAGTTTCTACTGTTATACAAACTTTTGAGTCTGCAATTTCATCTCTAGTCAAGAAGTTTAAAGACTACTATACAACTGGGAACTATCATATTACAAATCAAATAAGGTTTCAGAAGAATGATCTCAGAGATCATATTAATAGAGAAGTCAAAAAGGGGGAGAGGGTATTAGTTCAAGCTAGCTCTGAACATGCAAAATGGGTATCTAACAGTATCAGAGCTACCTTGGGATATCCACCCTTATGTGATGATAATAACACTACAGAATCTGGATGCCAACCTGCATTCTTGGAGGGGATGCAACATGAAGTATCTCAAGTTATATATCCCCCTTCTGAGTTTGAAGAAATTCAACAGGTTGTCCAGAATATGTACAGCCCTCCACTGGACAAATTGCCAGTAATTTGTGAGGAAGTAAACATGGCTGACTCTGTTTTACTTAAAGAGCAAGAGGCCCAAATATCCAAGAAGAGATTCAGAGAACAGGCTGAGGCTAGGCCTGATTTTGAGAAATGGAGTCCAACCTCCATAAGCATCATTTTAACTGCATGGAATGCAGTTGCTGACAATCAATATGATAGGGGTAAGTGGTACTCCAAATAGGAATGGAATAAATATCTTGTACAACAAGAGAAAATCTACAAATTCAGGAAGGACTTGAAAGCTGGAAGAATCCCTGCAAACTCCATAGAGCCCGGTAAGTACTTCCCAAAACCATTCCATTACTTTGAAAGGCAAAAGCTGAAAGCTGCTCAACTTAAGGCCAAAGACATCAAGGGTAAGAAGCCTGTTTCTAATACTGAAACTGAAGTCAAAGCTTCTATTCAGCTAGGCAAAGGGATTGTCATCAAGGAACCTAATCAACCTTAATTTTAGATTGACTAGGCTCTAGAAGAACTTTTTTTTGTTACTCTTACAAAAAAAACATTAACCTTGTAATCTCACTTTGATTATATGAGAATGAAATTTTGGGTTGACAACAGTTTATATATCTATGTCTCTGAGTTGCATGGTTTTTCTTAAGATATTTCATTTTGAATATTTGTGTGTAATATGCTATCTCTGCTCTTGAATAATTTTGTTTGAAATGTCTGAATATATCATACTTATCATTTTTGTTATATTGGTGTATATCATCGACTATGGGTTATGACTTCTCCAAATAGGGAGAGATTGTTGGGTACATTGGAAATTGTGTACCTGATTTGGAGAAGCCTCACCTGACTCAATGATATACATCGGGTTGTATTTGATGGTGTATTGAGTTTGTTTATGCAGGAAGAAGAATGCAAAAAATGTTCTAAGTACAAAATTGTCGAGACAATTATTTTGTGTTGACACCTTTGAAGGAGCTGTGTCAAGACAAGAAGCAAGTCTTTGTCCGACACATAGGACTTATGTCGACACTCAGAGTTTAAGTCGACATCAACTGTGTCGACACTCATAACTTGTGTCGACACATTTAGACATTGTTGTATTGACAATTATAAAGAAGCAACGATGTCGACATCCAGGACTTGGGTCGACATTTGGAGAGGCTGTGTCGACACACAGAACTTGTGTCGATATATTCTACAAAGGCTGTGTCGAGAACTTGATGAAGAGCTATGTCGACTATTTTCTGAAGTATGACGAAACATTCTGTTGGAACACCCTATTACTGATTTGGGCAAGGATCACTATGTCTCTTAGGAAACCTGTTTTGACCTCATTGTATAGATTTAAAGGTCAATTAGAATTGATTCTAAGGGTTAGTAGTTAGGTTTGGAAGCTGCCCTCAAGACCAGGTTTTTCAGTTTTGGAGACTAAGTCATTTCGTCGAGCTCAGGACGACGAATTGTCGAACTCCATTCGACGATCGCTGAGCTCCCTTCGACGAATCGTCGAACTCCATTCGACGATCTCTGAGCTCAACTTCAACGAGTCGTCGAACTCCATTCGACGATCTTCGAGCTTAGATCGACGATCTTGACTCCAGTTTGATTCTCTATCTCTGAGCTCAGTTCGACGATAGTTGAGCTCAGATCGACGATCTCTGTTTCTATCTAAGTTCAATATCTGAGCTCAGTTCAACGATAGTGGAGCTCAGTTCGACGTTTTTCTGAAGAGTTAGACGTTTTTCAAGATTCAAATTCAGACAGTTGTGGAATTATTGTCAGCATTTAATTCAGAGATCTTGTAGCCATTTTTAATTAATCTGGAGCAAGTTTCAAGGAATTTTCAAAGGAATGTTTCATTGGACTTTCCTTCAGAAGACAAATACAGTTAAGGAAGTCATTTATGACAGGCCAACGGCTATCTTGGACAGAGGATCATTTCTATTCAGATCAAAAGGAATAAAACATCAGTTTTTTTATTCTCCTCTCAGAGAGAGTTAGACACACAACCTCTGCAACAACAATTCTCTGCAACAACAAGAATTACAGCTCTTACTACAACAATTACACAAGAGAAAGAAAGAGAGTTGCAGACATTCTCAGTCTCAAAAATTCATACAAGAACACACATCACAAAAGGAGATCAACTAACTAAAATTTTCAGATCTCTCTTGATTCAAGTGTTCAAAGGCCATCATCATTCAAGACTCCAGACACCTCATATTTCAGTTGTTGCTGAAATCATCTTTTGCTGGAGATCAAATCATCTGAAGGCCTATCACCCTACTGCAAAGCTTCACTTCCTGAACAACTCAAGGTCTCAGGGGGAGCTTTGACAACATCCACTATCTTCTCTCTGACTGTTGACAGAGAAGATCATCTCATCCCTTTCTCTCTCTCTCTGCTGTAAAGGATTTTTCAAACTCCCTTCAAAAGTTTGTGATTGGTTTCTGAGACCTTATCAAAACTCAGTGGTGGCAAGACACCTGATCAAAAAATCTGGTTTGGTTTTTGAGCACCTTATCAAAAGCTCATTGGTGCCCAGAACACCTGATCAACTCATCCTGCAGTGGATTCCTACCTAGGGTGGTAGAAGAGTGGATGTACCCAGGTTGATTGGGGAACCACTATAGCTCCTTGTGTCATCTGGTTGCATATCTTTCTTTTGTTTCTGGCTGTAGTTTGGGATTGCTTTGTGATTGATCTGTGATTATTCTGTGTTTAGATTTACTTTATATTATTTGCTTCCCTGTTCACTTAGGAATACAACAACAGTTGTAAAAAGTTTTTAGTAAGCACCATACTCTATTTACCCCCCTCTAGAGTATATCAGATCTAACTTGCACTTTCAATTGGTATCAGAGGGAGGTTGGTTAAAAATACCACACCTTAGTGGTTGTACAGGCTAACACTTGAACCAAAAGATCCCTCTAGTTAGATCTGTTTGTTTTGATTTTGATTATTAGGATTATTTCTTCACAAAACATGGCCCAAAATAAAGATTATGCTAGCACCAGACCTCCAGTGTGCAATCTATCCAAGTTTGCACTTTGGAAGGCAAGGATTAGACTATACATGAACTCTATTGATGAGGACATCTTCAATTCTGTTTTGACAGTGTGTCCAAGACCTCAAGAGGACACAAGTACAAGTGATGTTCCACCTCCTTCAGGAACAGATGCTGAAATAAAGAAATGGAAATTGGCAGATGCAAAGGCTATGAACATTCTAGCCGAGACTATGTCTGATGAGATATTCCAAAAGGTAGCTGAATGCAACTCAGCAAAGGACATCTGGGACAAGCTATCTGAAATAGTCTCAGGATCAGCTGATGAGAGAAAAGACAGAAGATCTCACCTCATAACCCAATATGAGAATTTTAAGAAAGGAGAAGCTGAGTCAGTAGCAGACATGTATAACAGACTCAGTCTCATAGTCAATGAGGTGAAAACTTTGGATAAAGAGATCTCATTGACTGAGCTAAATGATAAAATCCTAATGTGCTTCCCAAGCACTTGGGACTCAAGGATTTGGCCAATCAAGGATGCCAGAAGTCTAAATGAGATCACCACTGAAGCTCTCTTGGGCAAGCTCAAGTCTTATGAGCTGCTCATTAAGAATAGAGAAGAAGAGCAGAAGGCTGTCTCACCAGCCATAAGAAAGGAAAAGTCAATAGCTTTCAAAGCCACTGAAGATCAGCCTGAAGACAAGGTCACAGACAATGAGGAATTGATGAGTCTATTGGCCAAAAGATTTTATAAAATGGCCAGAAAGGACTTCAGGAAAAGATCATACAAAGAGCATGACAAGCCAAGGTATGATAAATCAAATAACAAAGAAATTATCTGTTTTCGTTGTAGGAAACCAGGCCACATTGTGCCTGACTGTCCAGAAAATAAAAACAAGGACAGAAAGGACAAGAAAGAAAGAAGAAAAGATAAGGACTTCAAGAAGAATAGCAATGGCAAACCCTCCTCCAGCAAGAACAAACACACAAGGAAGGGATTTGTTGCTGAAACTTGGAGTGAGACAGAAGAAGAATCAGAAGCTTCATCAAGCTCCAGTGATGATGAAGATGATGCTGAAGAAAAGGAATTCTGCATGATGGCTATCAATGCCTCATAACACAATTCTGATGCAGAAGAGTCAGAGTCAGACTCAGAGACTCAATCTGAAGAGGACCAGGTAATAAGTTCTTTTGATTTTAATTCTGAGGACTTTAAGTATGAGTTTAAAGCACTATGTTTAGACTTATTAAAATCTGAGAAGGAAATCATCTCTCTCAGAAATCAATTATCTGAACACAGTACCTTAAAATCAGAAAACCTCAAACTCTCTGAGGAGTTGGAGTGTTGTAGGGAGAAGATAGCTTCACTGAAAAGTGAACTATCAGAGGCCAAGAAGCTTGAAGAATCCCTTAATAGGAGAAGTATCAAGCTAATGGACATCACAAGCACAGTGAACTCAAGATTCAACAGTACACTGGGCTTGGGTTCTTCATCCAGCCAACCTATAGTTCTAACAACCCTAATTAAATTTATCTCTGATAAAGGTAAGGGAGTTGTAGAGGTAGCTAGGAAAAATTCTGACTTACCTAAGAAAACAAGAGTTTAACAGAAATCATCGAACGGAGCTAGACGATCGTCGAATGGAGATCAACGATCTCAGGCAAAATCGTCGAACTCAGGTCGACGATCTCTAAACCCTGAACTCTGCCACAGTCGATCGTCGAACGGAGCTTGACGATCTGACCCAAGATCGTCGAACTCAGCTCAACGATCGTCGAGCAGAGATCAGAGCTTTGAAAACTTATTCAAAGGTAAATCAAAATCCAAACCTAGGGGTCCTTCATCCCAAAGATTTAACCCTTATACTGAATGGATAATACCTCCAAGGAGATATCATCCTGAAGGTTATAAGAGTCAACCAGGGATATCATTTATTTCTGAATTTAAAGGTTATCAACCTAGGCCCAAGGTAAACTGGGTCAAAAACAAGTAAATTGCTTTATGTGCAGGTGAAGACATATCCAACATCAAACCAGCAATGATATTTGGATAGTGGGTGTTCCAAGCACATGATAGGAAGCAAGGACAATTTCACATCCTTTAAAGCCAAGCTTGGACCCAAAGTCATATTTGGTGATTCAAACTTTGGACTAACAAAAGGATATGGTGCAGTCCAAATTGGCACAGTCACATTCAAGAAAGTAGCCTATGTGGAAGGACTGAAGCACAACTTGATCAGCATCAGTCAACTATGTGATGAAGGCTATCAAGTGACTTTCAGCAAATCCTTATGCAAGATCAAATCAGAGGACAACACAACTGTGTTGACAGGTTAAAGGAAAGGTAACCTCTATTTAGTAGACTTTCTTTCAACAGAAGTAGATATTTGCCTGTTTAATTCTATTTGTAGACCTAATAAGTTATGACATAAGAGATTAGGACATATAAACCTTAGAACCATTGCTAGGATGTCCAAGGGTAACCTTGTTAGAGGACTACCTTCTGGCCCTTACAAGAAGGAAGGACTCTGCAGGGCTTGTCAATTAGGCAAGCAAACCAAAAATAGTTTCAAGTCACTTAATAAGAGTGATTCAACTAGGATTTTGTATCTGTTACACATGGATCTTTTTGGACCCATTACAGTACAAAGCTTAGGAGGTAAATCTTACACTTTAGTGGTTGTAGATGACTTATCTAGATTCACATGGGTGTTCTTTATGAGGAAGAAGTCTGATAACTTTAAGTGTTTGACAGAGTTTCTCAAATGCATACAGACTGAGTTCAATACTCACATTGCCCTGATCAGAAGTGATCATGGGACAGAGTTTGATTCTCTTCTTATGCAAGAGTTCTGTCAGAGTGAAGGGATCAGGCACACTTTCTCAGCTCCTAGAACTCCTCAACAAAATGGGGTAGCTGAGAGGAAAAATAGAACCCTTATTGAATCTGTCACTACATTGTTGTCAGATGCTCACCTTCCTCTATCCTTTTGGGCAGAGGCAGTGAACACCTCCAACTATGTGTTGAATAGAAGTTTAATACATAAACTGAAGGGCAAGACTCCCTATGAATTACTAAAAGGGAAGAAACCTAAAGTAGACTATTTTAGAATTTTTGGTTGTATCTGTTACATTCATAATAATGACAAGAAATACTTAGCAAAATTTCAAGCTAAAGCTGATGAAAGAGTGTTTCTGGGATACTCCATGATCAGTAAGGCTTATAGGGTATATAATAAATCAACTCTTAAAATTGAAGAATCTGTTCATATATCTTTTGATGAATCTAACATGTCTTTCAAGGAGAAGAATACTTCTACCATAGAACCTTTGCAAGTACACTCTCTTGCTGAAGACTTGGATAGGTTACAAATCATTCAAAAAGAGGAAAGCAGTGAAGATGAAGAAAACATTCAACATCTTGAAGAGAAACTTCTTGAAGAGCCAGTTATTGTACCACAAGAGGAAACAACAACACAGGTTGGTGAACAATCAACACCCCTGTTGATTTAGTAACATCAAGAGACCATCCAATTTCCCAAGTGATTGGAGACATCTCAGCTGGTGTGTAAACCAGAAATCAGGTCAACCAAAACCTGATGCACACTTGCTTCCTTTCTCAAATTGAACCTCAATCCATTCAAGATGCAGAGCAAGATCCACACTGGATCATTGCAATACAAGAAGAGTTGAATCAATTTGAAAGGAACAAAGTTTGGGAACTAGTGCCAAGGCCTAAGGATCGCTCCATTGTTGGAACAAAGTGGGTATTCAGAAACAAATTGGATGATCAAGGAGTCATTGTAAGGAACAAGGCAAGGCTAGTTGCTCAAGGGTACTCTCAAGAAGAAGGGATAGATTATGACCAGACTTTTGCACCAGTTGCAAGGTTAGAGGCTATAAGAATCTTCTTAGCATATGCAGCACACAAAGGTTTCAAAGTATACCAGATGGATGTAAAGAGTGCTTTTCTCAATGGAGATATCAAAGAAGAAGTCTATGTCAGACAACCCCCAGGTTTTATCTCTTCAACTCATCCTGATTATGTTTTCAAGTTGCATAAAACATTATATGGTCTAAAGCAAGCTCCTAGAGCATGGTATGAGACCCTAGCATGCTTTCTTCTGAAAAATGAGTTTATAAGGGGTAGAGTAGGCCAAACTCTTTTTATTAGAACCCATAAGTCTCATACCCTACTAGTACAAATCTATGTAGATGATATTATATTTGGTTCTACTGATTCAAATTTGTGCAGAAGGTTTTTCAACCTAATGCATTCTAGATTTGAAATGAGTAGCATGGGTGAGCTATCCTTCTTTCTAGGATTGCAAATCAAACAACATGTTGAAGGCATATTTATTTCTCAAACCAAGTATGCAAAAGAATTGGTTAAGAAATTTGGTATGTCTGAAACATCATGTATGAAAACACCTATGCCTACTAATGCTGTATTAGATGCTGATGAACATGGGAAATCTGTTGATCAGACAACATATAGAGCAATGATTGGCTCTTTATTGTACCTTACAGCTAGTAGACCTGACATAATGTTTGCTACATGCATATGTGCTAGATTCCACGTGAGCCCTAGAGAGTCACACCTAACCTTAGTAAAAAGGATTCTCAGGTATGTAAAAAGTTGTCCAAATCTAGGTCTCTGGTATCCAAAAGATTCAGCATTTGACCTAACTGGAGTTTCTGATGCTGATTAAGCTGGATGCAGAATAGACAGGAAAAGCACCAGTGGAACTTGTCAGTTTTTGGTAACAGACTTGTCTCCTGGTTTTGCAAGAAACAAACATCTGTGTCAACTTCAACTGCTGAAGCTGAATATATGGCTGCAGGTAGTTGTTGTTCACAAATCTTGTGGATTCAAAACCAACTCCTAGACTATGGCTACAACTTAGAGAAGTCTAAAATCTTTTGTGATAATACCAGTGCTATTTCTATAGCTCAAAATCCAGTCCTCCATAGTAGGACAAAACACATAGAAATTAGACATCACTTTCTAAGGGATAATGTTGAGAAAAATAAAATTGAACTTCAATATATCCCAACTGATTTGCAAAGGGGATATATTTTCACCAAACCCTTGGATGAAAAGAAACACACTTTCTTCCTGAATTAGTTAGGAATGTTAGATGGAGGAAGTCTAAAATAATATCCAAGATTTTAAAACTCTAAAAAATGACCAAGACTAGGCAAATCAAATGTTTTTTTGGTGTATAGAGTGTTTCTGATCTTTGAACTACGCTCGACGATTTTTCCCCAGATCGTCGAACGGAGATCGACGACTTTCGAAATCGTCGACCAGAGTTCAGCGCTTCTCAGATAGTGCTAAACTATCTTTCTCAGGTCAGCGATCATCGTGCGGAGCTCGACGATTTTGTTTTCTGAACTATCATCGAACGGAGCTCGACGCTCTCCAATATCGTCGAACGGAGATCGACGATGTTGATGACCTTTCAGTTTCCTTTAGAAGCCCAGATCGTCGAACAGAGTTTCAACGATCTTTCCTTTTCTGCGTCGAACCCTAATATAAAACTCATTTTTCGGCCGTCGTTCTCCCTTTGCGCTTTTATACTTTCTGCAAACTTTCTCTTTCCCTCCAAAATTCTCTACACTTGGTCGTTTGTTTGTTAGTTTTTGCAGGAATCAATGGTCGTCTCAGTTGCAATCATGGCCGCAATGAAATTTGATGCAGGTTTTGTTATCGACATGGACTCTTTCAATAACAGTGATCAAATCTTCAAAGATATTCTGGAACTTTTCAAGGAACAAAAGCTAGTTACCATCATGTCTACCAGGATCAAATTAGCTGCAGATGAGATCAAAGAATGGGTGTATATTGCCCATAACCTGGATCAAAATACAGTGATTGGAACAATCTCAGGAACCCAGGTATCCCTAACACCTGCTGCCTTGACAGAGGTTTTTGAATTGAATTCTGGAGAGGATTCTGCTGAGATTTCTGGAGAGGAGTTTTCTGATTTGCTTGAAAGAATGGGACATTCAGATGCAAACCCTAGCAAACTGCTGAAGAAAAATCTGTCTGTTGAGTACAGATTTCTAGCTGATGTGGTTGGAAAGGTGTTGTTGGCCAAACACTCAGCTCATGATACCATCTCCAGGTATCAGCTCTGCTTGATGGGTGCTCTTGTGGACAAGAAACAATTGAACTGGGGAGAAGACTTCTTTGACTTGATCAAGAAGAAGATTAACAAGAACTTTGTTAATTTTGGGAGAATCTTAGGGCTGTTTCTTCAGAACAGATGCCCTGCCCTGCTTGTTTCAAATGGAATGCACATCAATGCCTCCAAGAGGCTCACCTGTGCCCTGTTTGGAAAATGGGACAGGCAAATTGTCAAGCCCAGCAGGCCTTCTGGCATTTCTACTTCAGGCACAAGGACTGTTTCAGTCTCTTTCCCTCAAGTTTTTGCCCCTGTAGAAGACTTGGCTGCTTCTTCCTCTCCTCCTCCACTTCTTGTTTCACCTACAACAGTCACCTTCACCATCATTATTTCCACCTCATCTCCAACTTCCATTCCTTCTCCAACTCCACCTCTCACAGAAGAAATCTTCCATCCTCTACATCAATACCCCCACCTGGATATTGATTCATCCTCTCACATACCATCCTTTAATCTTATAGATGATTCCTATATGGATGACTCTCCTTCATCCCCTTCTGAGCCACCATCCTCCTCCACCTCATATCCACAACTAATTCAGGATATTATTGCACAACCATCCTTCACCCGATCTATTTCCATTCCACTATCTTCCATTTCAACAATTCCCATCTCTCAACCTTCATTTCCACCATCCACAAGTTCTCCACCAACATCTCATGTTGCTCCACCTTCAATTCCTACCTCTACTCAAGTCCCTCTTGAGCATGTAGATCTTCCAGCTCTTGCAGACAGGCTCTATGAGCTGATAGCTCCCAGGCTATCACTCTTGATGGAGGCCTCTTTGGCTCCACTGATAAAAACAGTTCAAGAACTGTCTGTCAGGCTCTCCTCTCATTTTCCTTCTCAGGCAATCCCTTCTTATGGGTGCCTTGATGCAGTTGCCACTGAATCTAGGCAGGGGGAGATGCCTCATGAAGATGAAAGATTACCTGCTGCCGTTGTTACTTCAGTTCAAGCTCAAGCTCCAGTACCTCCAGTTGCAGTTATCACAGTGGACCTCAAGTCACTGTTATCAATTTTTGATTCTATTTATTTCAGCTGTCTTCCAGAGCACACTGTATTCCAGCAATCTGAGGATCTCTCTAAGGCCATTGTGCCCATTCCCAGCTATGACACCAGTATAATAAATTCTTTTGTAAATTCCCTCTATGCTGCTGCTTCTTCTGTTTCTGTTGAAAGTACTGCTACTGCTCATACTGCTAATATTGCTATTGCTGATAGTTTTGATGTTGCTGCTGTTTTAGTATCTGAGGACATGCATATGACAGAGGCATTTGTTTTTGAGCCTGCTGTTACTGCTGATGTTGTTACTGCTGCTGCAAGTATTGTATCTGTCTCTGCTGTTATAACTTCTTCTGCCAGTATTTCTTCTACTCCTCTTCCTGCTATTGCTGCTGCTACTGTTGTTGTCTCTGATGTTACTTCTGCTCAATCTCAACAACAGTTAGATTATCCCAAAAGGATTGATGCATTATATGATAATCAAAGTTCAGAAAGTGATCAGTATATGACTGACTCAGATGACTCCTCTGCTATAATTGCAAGGAAAAGAAAAGCCAGAAGCAAAGCAATGAAGAGAGTCCCCCCAGCAAAAGTGAAAGACACAAATGAAATTCCATACTATATACTGCATAATTGCCCTATCACAGAACATTGGATGCAATACTCCAAAAATCAATTGAAGGCTATGAAGAAGAAGAGAAAATATGATAAAGGATCATCCCAGTTCAATCATCATCCTCCTCCTCCTCCTTCACCTGATGCAGGTGCAAGTGGAAGTTTTGCATCTCAACCTTCTGCCAGAAGCCAAAGCTCATATCAACCTCAAGGTAGATCCAAATACAGAGGAAGTCAATGTAGAGGCTACTAGTCAAGAAGAGGAAATTACAGAGGAAATCAAAGAGAATTCCAAGTTTATTCTAAAGTGTATTCCAGGCAACATCCATATTCAAGGGAAGGACAAGGTCCATCTGATACAACTTCTGGTCCCTTTCCTTACAAGCTGAAAGATTTAGTCTCCTCCAGAGCTCCTCCAGATAATCCCTCAAATAGATATGAGCCTCCAGTTCCATTTGAGGATCCAGAGAACAATCCTACTTCATGGACAGCTAGGATGAAAGAATTGGCTGCTTTAGATCAGATCAAGAAAGCCAGAGAGCAAGGAAAAGATAATTCCAATATAACTACTTTATCAGATCAAAGGAAGAGGGAACTTGAAAGATACTCCTCCAGTAAATTTTTTGATTCAAAATGCTACATGAAGTTGCACCCTGAAGCTGTAGTGCCTAGGCCAAAGCAACAAACCTCTCTAGGTGCAGTTGATGACAGGAGATCTAAGAAAGAAGCTCTCAATCCAAACAGATAAATAGTCCTTATAAAGAGCAAAGAAAAAGTGTAATTCTGTAAGGTGACAATATATTCTGTTTTCTGAACTATCTGAGATAATATCTGTGATTCTGCAATGTTTTGTTTGTTGTATTTCTGTTTTGTATGTTTTATTTTTTTCCAATATCTGTAAATAGTAATCCTAACCCAAATAGGGGGAGATTGTTGGAACACCCTATTACTGATTTGGGCAAGGATCACTATGTCTCTTAGGAAACCTGTTTTGACCTCATTGTATAGATTTAAAGGTCAATTAGAATTGAGTCTAAGAGTTAGTAGTTAGGTTTGGAAGCTGCCCTCAACACCAGGTTTTTCAGTTTTGGAGACTAAGTCATTTCGTCGAGCTCAGGACGACGAATCGTCGAACTCC
This sequence comes from Platanthera guangdongensis, assembly GCA_039583875.1. Taxonomy (NCBI): domain Eukaryota; kingdom Viridiplantae; phylum Streptophyta; class Magnoliopsida; order Asparagales; family Orchidaceae; genus Platanthera; species Platanthera guangdongensis. Next base: position 139,002,682 of record CM077156.1, on the reverse strand, counting down.
ATTCGACGATCGCGGAGCTCCCTTCGACGAATCGTCGAACTCCAATCGATGATCTCTGAGCTCAACTTCAACGAGTCGTCGAACTCCATTCGACGATCTTCGAGCTCAGATCGACGATCTTGACTCCAGTTTGATTCTCTATCTCTGAGCTCAGTTCGACGATAGTTGAGCTCAGATCGACGATCTTTGTTTCTATCTAAGTTCAATCTCTGAGCTCAGTTCAACGATAGTGGAGCTCAGTTCGACGTTTTTCTGAAGAGTTAGACGTTTTTTAAGATTCAAATTTAGACAGTTGTGGAATTATTGTCAGCATTTAATTCAGAGATCTTGTAGCCGTTTTTAATTAATCTGGAGCAAGTTTCAAGGAATTTTCAAAGGAATATTTCATTGGACTTTCCTTCAGAAGACAAATACAGTTAAAGAAGTCATTTATGACAGACCAATGGCTATCTTGGACAGAGGATCATTTATATTCAGATCAAAAGGAATAAAACATCAGTTTTTTTATTCTCCTCTCAGAGAGAGTTAGACACAACCTCTGCAACAACAATTCTCTGCAACAACAAGAATTACAGCTCTTACTATAACAATTACACAAGAGAAAGAAAGAGAGTTGCATACATTCTCAGTCTCAAAAATTCATACAAGAACACACATCACAAAAGGAGATCAACTAACTAAAATTTTCAGATCTCTCTTGATTTAAGTGTTCAAAGGCCATCATCATTCAAGACTCCAGACACCTCACATTTCAGCTGTTGCTAAAATCATCTTTTGCTGGAGATCAAATCATCTGAAGGCCTATCACCCTACTGCAAAGCTTCACTTCCTGAATAACTCAAGATCTCAGGGGGAGCTTTGACAACATCCACTATCTTCTCTCTGACTGTTGACAGAGAAGATCATCTCATCCCTTTCTCTTTCTCTATTGTAAAGTGTTTTTCAAACTCCCTTCAAAAGTTTGTGATTGGTTTCTGAGACCTTATCAAAACTCAGTGGTGGCAAGACACGTGATCAAAAAAACTGGTTTGCTTTTTGAGCACCTTATCAAAAGCTCATTGGTGCCCAGGACACCTGATTAACTCATCCTGTAGTGGATTCCTACCTAGGGTGGTAGAAGAGTGGATGTACCCAGGTTGATTGGGGAACCACTATAGCTCATTGTGTTATCTGGTTGCATATCTTTCTTTTGTTTTTGGCTGTGGTTTGGGATTGCTTTGTGATTGATCTGTGATTATTCTGTGTTTAGATTTACTTTATATTATTTGCTTCCCTGTTCACTTCGGAATACAACAACAGTTGTAAAAAGTTTTTAATAAGCACCATACTCTATTCACCCCCCCCCCCCCCCGCTAGAGTATATCAGATCTAACTTGCACTTTCACATTCTACAAAGGCTTTGTCGAAAACATGATGAAGAGTTGTGTCGACTGTTTTCTGAAGTATGTCGACACATTGTACAAAGGCAGTGTTGAGACTGAATGCCGAGCTATGTCGACAGTTTCTGAAGTTTGTCGACAACACCAAAGGAAGTGTGTCGACACCCAGGTATTTGTGTTGACACATACTTCATCTGTATCGACACATACTATCCTTATATCTCGACACATTCAGCTGAGTTAAATAACTCTAAGTGCCAAATCTCAAGACTGAAGACTTGGCAGCTGACAGAATTGTCACGGCCTATTAGACATGTCAGAACTGTCAGATGTCAGTCAACTACCGGATCAGCCGATTGCCTCTGATGTGATCTATAAATAGAGTCGAGCTATTAGAGAAAATTAATAATAGAAGATAGAGAGAAATTAAAGAGGAATTCTCCAAGAAGAATTCACAGAATCCTGTACAGCAAGAAGATTCGGATTCAAAATCAGAGAAGTGGATAGCTTCACAGCAGATCTGTCAGAGATTGCAGATTTAATTCTACAAGGAGGAAAAAGCTGGATCTACACCAACTTCTCAAGAAGATTCAACCTAGGTTCACTCTTTCAAGAAGCTTTGAATAAGCTAATAAGTCAGGTTGAATCAGATTCATTACAACAAAGATCTGGAGAAAGCGGATCCATCAAGGTCCGATCAAGATTTCCTCACCTCTCTCTATCTGGGTGAAGGAAGAAACATTCACTTAATCAATTTTCTGTAAGATCTATTTTAGATCTGAGTGTAAGAGATTTCAATCTCTGAGTTGTAAGCCTGTGATTATAAAGGCTGAGGTAGGGCTTGATTGCCTGAGTGGTAGGAGTGTGGATTCACTTTGAGGTAGGGTTCTTGTCACAACCCGCATTTTCACCGCATAAAAAGCTTATCAGAGCAAGGGAAAATGTGTGTCATGATGCCACGTCAGCAGGGGATAACTGCGGACGCTCAGGCAGACACCAAACTAATCATGAAGAAAGATTCTTTTAAGTTATTTTAAGGAAAATCAGTTAAGTGCAGTAGTTAGCCGTATCCCTCGGCTTAGTGGCTCATCTAGTCCACGAATCAAAATATATTATACGCTGCGAAAAAAATACTTGATTAGATTGACTCAAACATCCTACATGAGTAAAAACGTCCCTAAAGGACAACTCATGCTATGCAAGACTCTAAATTTATTATAGTAGGAAATATAGCTTTTACGGTCGCTAAAAATAACAAGTTAGAGTTTCAAATTATGCAATGCATGAAGTAATAGTGGTAGATTTTATAGTTGAAAATACCTAACACGCATTCCTAGCATAAATCCTCCCAGAGAACAAGTAATCCACATCCACATTTAAAGAAATGAGCAGCTAGCAAGTATCAAACAACTAATAATTCAGTGGGCGCCAACAAACTGACACGAACCCACGAACAAAAGTATGTCTGAACTAGTAAAACTAAACAAACAATAAACTACCTCGCTAAGACGAGGCAACAACTACGGCCAACACTGCCGCCCAGGAAACTCCAAAAGCAGCACTGCTAACTGCCACTGCTTTGAACCTGAGGCATTCTAAAGACAGAACACCTCAGCAAGAAGGTATAAATGGTGGCAGGAAAAGTAATAAGCCAAAATAAGCAAAGGTCAACAGGGGTAACAACCCAAGACCAAAAACACTGATGTAAAGTACAAAAGTAAACAGGGCATCAACAGGAAAAGAACTCCTACGTGATTTGTCATGTTCCACAAGGGTACACCAGATGCACGAGGCTATAAGGTGACTACAAGAATAATTCACAAGAAAGAAAGTACAAAACCTTTATTAGGCACCTGTGGTCGACTCTACCCAAAAACACGGCGTAGTGGTCACTCTTGGACACACCACCCAAAAACACGGGCGAAGTGGTCACTCTTGGACACACCACCCAAAAACAAAATGGATATGTAATCCGTCTAACTGCGAGGGAGTCTCATACTCTCCACCATACACCGCAGACATCCAAAAACCGGGTAGACTTCCATAGGGCACTAATGAAGGTAACAAACACTGCAGAGGTGGAATCGTCCACTAACTCCCGCATTCAAGAAACTCAAAGAAACCACAACACAAATATCTTGAGATTTGGCTCGACAGATTCTACTTGACATTACTGAACTCAAGAAGCGGTTGATCAACCTCTAGGAGCAATTTATAGTCCTAGATAAATTCTAACGCGCTAAATAACGAAAGTTGAAACATGCATAGCCATCACTAAGACACACCAGGAACAATTAACCAAAACCAGACAAAAATCAGGCTTCCCAAGACAAAACCTTACAACAACAAAGGATCGCTGAGACGATTAATCATAACCTTGATTTGGAAGAATAAGCGTAGAAACTTTAAAGAACATGAAAGAAAAGTCGTTACCATCAGATCGGACAAAGAGAAACGAGGGGAAAACCACCACTTGCCTTGGTTTTACTTGAAAAAGTCCTCTGAATCGCTCCACGTCGTAGATCGGGGCAAAAAGGCTGCGGGAGGAGTTGAAATCTAGACAAAAATGGTCGAAAAGGGGGTTAGGGCCGAAAAACCCTAACGAGAAAATCTCAAGAAATGGGGAAGAAATTACCACGGGGGCATAGCTCTCGATGAGAGCTTTTCAGACCTACGATCAGTTTGGAATTTCGAGCATCGGAGCACCGTTGACGGCCACCGGAAGAATTAAGGACGAACAACCTCTTTCTTGCTCACACCGCTCTGGTTCGGGAGGAAAAAGAATCGGAGAAGAAGATGAAGAAGACATTTATACTAAAAGTGATAACAGGAAAAACAGCAAAATAAACAGGGTTCAGCTGAACCGGTTTTCCCGAAGCAGAGGGAATGGGTTACTCGAGTATCAGGCAAAAACCTACTCGAGTAGTTCAATACAACCACTCGAGTAACAAAAGACCTACTTGAGTAGTTCAATACAAGTACTCGAGTAACAGAAGACCTACTCGAGTAGTTCAATACAACTACTCGAGTAACAGAAGGCCTAATCGAGTAGCTCATCACAACTACTCAAGTAACAGAGACCTACTCGAGTAGTTCATTACAACTACTCGAGTAACAGAGAAGGAGTACTCGAGCACTAAGGGAATTACACGAGTACGGCACGGGGATTACTCGAGTACTAAGGCAGCTTACTCGAGTACTACAAGGGAAAATACAGTGCACAGAAAAAATATCGTCGAACGCAAGGCCTGATTGTCGATCCCAATTCGAAAATCGTCGAACTCAACACGCAGGGCCAGATCGTTAGACCTACAGCAAGCTCCGCTCGAAGAATTCGTCGAGCCCAGAAAAATGACAATCGTCGAGCTCCGCTCGACGATCGTCGACCTCCAGACAGTGCCCAAAAAAATGACAATCGTCGAGCTCCGCTCGACGATCATCGACCTCAACACAGCGCCCAGAAAAAAATGCCAATCGTCGAGCTCCGCTCGACGATCGCCGAACCCGACACAGCGCCCAGAAAAAGGAAAACAATCGTCGAGCTCCGCTCCACGATCGTCGAACCCGACCCAGCGCCCATAAAACATTTAAAACAAAAAAGTTGGTTCGACGAAATCCCACACTATTGGGAGGGCTTCCTGAGAATCAACACAAGCCCAAGGCATTAAAATAGCAATTATCATTTTCAGATAGTTGAACAAGGAATATGAGATCAAAACAAAGGCTCAAACGCGCCGAATTAAACGAAACTCACGCCGTAGCAAACACTGATGCTACGGACACAATGGTGAAGTCAAAACCAAAATCTTATGAGCCATTCCCGAGATATTAACCGCCAAAATATGCGGCGAACAAAAACAAAACCCAAAACTTCGATCGCGCGCCGAGACTTCAAAAACACTCGGGTTGCGACGAAACTGGATGAGCACGTCCAAAACTACTCAAATCCAACACTTGACGTTAAATGTAACGCCACGACGTCATAATTCTGACGTTGCCCATTCAAATAAAATCATCGAAAAATCAGGGGCGTTACAGTCACTCCCCCTAAAAAGAAGTTTCGTCCCGAAACTTATCACAACTCCAAAACCAAACCAAAATTGATAAAATCATGCATAACTGAAAACATAACAACATACCCGAAACTAAGAGAAGTGGTGCGGATGAGATTCTCTCATCGTCGATTCCAATTCCCACGTCGTGCTCTCGACGTCTTGATTCCTCCAAAAAATCTTGACCATAGGGATGGTCTTTCTCCTCAACACACGCTCTTGAGAATCTAGGATACGCACAGGTTCTTCCACATATGTAAGGTTAGGCTGAATCTGGGGTATCGTGTCGAGGACTTGACGATCACTACGAACACACTTCCGCAACTGGCTCACATGGAACACATCATGGACATCAGGGAAGGTCGCAAGCACTTCCAGCATATAAGCTGACACTCCGATGCTCTCAAGAATCTGGAAAGGTCCCACATACCGGGGTTTAACTTGTGGTTCCTTCCAAACCTTTTAACGCCAGACATCGGGGAAACTTTCAGAAAAACCAAGTCCCTAATGGCAAACTCCAGATCGGCCCTTCGTAGATTAGCATACTTCTCATAGCGCTCTTGAGTCACATGGAGCTTTTCCCGAATATAAGTCACAGCACAATTCATCTCTTCAAGGGCTTCCGGACCTAACAACGGTCTCTCACCAACTTCAACCCAAAACAATAGAGTTCTATAATGCCTCCCATACAAAGCCTCAAACGGAGTCATCTGCAGACTCTCTTGATAACTATTATTGTATGCAAACTCCATGAGTCTGAGACGCTCATCCCAAGCACCACTATGATCCAAAATATAACACCTGATCATATCCTCTACGATCTGATTTACCCTCTCCTTCTGACCATTAGTCTTCGGATGATAGGCGGTGGAATACCTTAAACCGGTACCCAACCCCTCCTGTAAACTCTTCCAAAAGTGAGACGTAAATCTAGAGTCCCGATCTGATACAATGCTAACAGGCACACCATGTAACCTGATGACCTCTTCAAGATATAACTCAGCTATCTTCTTCATCGAGTACCCAATCTTAAATGGAACAAAGTGAGCACACTTTGTCAATCTGTAGACTATCACCCAAACAGAGTCGTGCTTACGGGGAGATTTTGGCAGACCGGTGATGAATACCATTGAAATACTCTCCCATTTCCAACTTAGAATATCAAGTGGTGTCAACTTACCACCAGGCCTTCTATGATCAGCCTTAACACGCTGACACGTATAACATTCTGATACAAACTTTGCGATGTCATTCTTCATCCCTAACCACCAAACAATTTGCTTTAGATCTTTATACATCTTAGTGGAACCAGGGTAGTAGGCTACACTGGAATCATGAGCTTCAGCACAGATCTTAGCTAGAATATTGCCAAAGGCGGGGACGCAAAATCTACCCCGATACTTCAAGGTGTCCAACTCGTCCACAGAGAAATCAGGTAGCACTCCCTTCACAGTTCTATTGCGGAGGTGCAACAAATCAGGATCATCCTTTTGATGTGCTCGAGTAAGGGAAATCCAAGAGGGTTCTTCTGCTTCTAGACTTGCAGGCACAGTACAACTCCCAACTTCAATATCCATCAACAAAAATTCTTCTACCAAGGACTGTACCGATAGATTAAAAATCTTAGCTGTCTTTCTACTCAAAGCATAGGCTACTACATTAGCCTTTCCTGGATGATAAAGAATTTCCTGTAACATCTCATTTCCAACTAGACCCCTAAGAGTAGTTTTGGTCATGACAAGGTCATCACAAAACCCTAGGAAGCCCAAGGGGGCCAAGTGAACCTAGGAATGTAGGTGAGACCACTATGGTCTGCAAATAGTAAATTTCTGAACTCTTGTTTAAGATGATCATGGGGCTTCACCCAGACTCCAAGACCCCACCATGGTCTCATCAACCCATTGTAGGGTCCATTAGAGCCCTAAGGGTGCATTAAAGTCAACTCAAGGTGCCCAAGTTGACCTAGAACCACTTTAGACCTAAATTGGGCAATGTGCCCTAACTAAGGGTAGGTGCCCAAGTAAAGCCAAACTAACCCTACCAGGGACTTCCTAGACCTAAAGTGAGGTCAATGGGTCTCTAAGGACCCAAGAAGGGCAGCCCAAAGGGTTAAGTTGACCAAAGTCAACTCTAACCCTAAATGGGTCAACCTAACCTAATTAGGGTCAATTGAACCCCACCCAAGCCCACCAAACCCTAGAGTGAGGTCAATGGGTCACCTAGGACCCATTGGGGTCCACCCAAGAGGCTAAGTTTGTAACGCCCCGAAACTCAAAAGAGCGACGGGGGACGTTTTGGGCCAGTTTTGGGTTCTGGCTGCAGGCACACGGCCTGGGACACGGGCGTGTCCCAGGGCGTGTCAAGCTTGTGTCGACACTCAGCCGGGAAGTCGACATTCTGATCTCGACATTGTGTCGAGACTGGGCACATGGCCTGCGACACGGGCGTGTCTCAGGGCGTGTCGACCCGTGTCGACACTTAGCCCGCGAAGTCGACACTCTGCGTTCGACGAAGTGTCGAGACATGGCACACGGCCTGCGACACGGGCGTGTCGCAGGGCGTGTCGACCCGTGTCGACACTCGTCCTGAGGAGTCGACATTTTGCTCGACGATGTGTCTAGACAAGGCACACGGCCTAGGACACGAGCGTGTCCAAGGCCGTGTCGTCAGGTCGACGATCTTTGATCGACGAAGTGTCGAGTGTCGAGACCATGTACACGGCCTGGAGCCCAGGCGTGTTGAGGTGATACGGGCAAGGACACGGGCGTGTCCTAGAACCCGTGCAGTGCTCGGGTTGTTTTCGGGGAAAAACGATGGGGGTACACGGCCAGCCACACGGCCGTGTCAGGTGAAACACGGGCGTATTAGGTCGAACACGGGCGTGTTCGATACCCGTGTGTTGTTCCAGGCGCGTCGATTTTGACGACGAATGAGGCACACGGCCCTGTACACGGGCGTGTGCCAGGCCGTGTGCGGTCCAGATTGGGCATTTTAGTCCCGAATCAAAGCCGTTCGTTTCTTTAATTGATGATCCAGCGGCTGGGGGTTGCTCCTGAAGGGATATACCTGGGATTGGGCCTTAGAAACCCTCACTTTTCATGAGTGGTTGTCTTTCTAAATCTTAGAGAGAGAGGATAGCCAAGGAAGGAAGAAGAAGCTAGATCCGGCCATTGGAGGAGCTTCGAAGCTCCAAATCGCGAGCCGACTCCGGATCTACGGAGGCAAAGCTAGTGCGGTGCTTTTCATCCGCTTACTTTTCCATGACGCGAAAGAGGAACGCAAGGGTAACGATTCTTTTCTTGAGCATGAGTAGCTCTCCTTCTTTGCATAGGAAGCCCGCTCTCGCGAGTTTGCTGTGAGTTGGAGGCGTTCCTTCGGGTAGATATGTGAAGTCCCCGTTGTTTAGAGTCCGTAAGCGAGAACGGACATAGGCATGATGTGTGAAGCCTACCCGGACATGTTGGCCTGGATCGGTGATGTTGCATTGCATAATGCCGGAGAAGACTCCGTGTTATGGGTTGTTTTTCGGGTTTTCTACACACTAGATTGCAACAGGGAGCCTTGGGGATTAACCCAAAGGTGCACTCGAAAAACTGGGCGGATGCATGATCATGCCAAATTGGTGGCCTGAGTGCCAACTTGAACATAACGGGGTTATGTGCAATGTGATGGAAACGGGACTCGGGAGAAGTTTGACATGCGCATATGGTTTAAATTACCGTTGCGGGCGCATATGGTTTAAATTATCGTTGCATTGTGAGCACGGGTTAGATGGAACTGTACCCGTTCTATGTCGTTCGGATTAGAGCCGTTGGCATAGATGAGAGTCTTCGGCGGTCTATGGTTTTAATTACCGTGACCCATGCCGGGAAGACAAACTGCTCATTGATTGGTCTTCCAAAGGGATGGTGGTGAGTCGGCAGACTTAGACTGTGTTCACCGAGAATGTGCCCTGAGTGCACGGGGTGTGTGGTCGTACGAGCCTACGCCTGTGATGAAATTAATATTGATATATTGCTCGCTTATGCTAATGAAATGCAGGGAAGGAGCATCGCCGCCCCGAGCTGGGGGCGGGATCATTATAATTTGGTCAGCATTGCTGACTGTTGCCTTGTTTTGCCACCGTGCGGTGGTTTGTTGCTTGCAGGTGCTGTTAAAATTTCTCAACGTGGTCAGCAAGATAGCCCAAACACCAAATTAATATCTTCGGAACTACCCAGTTCGCACGCTGAACCTGCGGAAACCCAAGGACTAGAGGTTGCACCCAACAAAACAATGGAAGCACAAGAAGATCTTATTATGCATTCACTTCATTACAATCCGAGGCATACATAGCGAGACATGATTTCGCTAGTATTACAGCTGTAAACAGAAAGAACCAAAAAACAAGCCGGGCGGACAGAACTCCAGTCCGCCGAGACCGCGAGGTCGCCGAGACCGCCGAGACCGCTGAGCTCGCCCAAGCTATGCTGCAATCCGCCGAATACCACGGAGTCCGCCGACACCACGAGGCCGCGCGGACAAACCGTTATTCGCCTCCTGCTGAACCCGAACTGAGGAACTCCCCTACCCGCCTGAAGCCGGCGGACAGGTTATTGAAGCTGGGAAAGTTGAAACAGAACTGACAAGCCGCAGAGCGACCTCCTGCTGAGTCCGCAGAGACCGCACACTTCCAAGCACTGACCGAAGTCACAGCCAAACTCCTGGCTCCTTGAAGTTATCCGCGCGACCTGCACACAGCAAACCGTCAGCCTGAAACAATCCGCGCGGACTGAAAAACACAGACCGCAGCACTCGCCCAACCCAAATTACTGTTCACTCACGTTACTTAGGTTACTGTAGATGTGCCAGGGGGGTCCTATTTATAGGCCAGGTGAGGAGTGTGGTCACCGCCCATGAGATAGCGACACCGCCCCAACCCGCGCGAACACAAAACGACTGTCCGCTCAGTCCGCGAGGACTTAGCCAGTCACCAAGGGAAACCGCCAGGAGCAAGGCAACCAATGACGAACCCTCTCCAGTCCGCCCAAGCTAAGCGGACAAGGCACTAGCCCGCAAAGCTCCAACTGCTTCAGGACAGCACCCTCTTCAATGGCAGTCCGCACCAACCCGAGGCAGTCCGCAAGACTCACACCTCAATCCGCCACAAGTCCACGACCAAAGGCAAACAGCAACAGTCCGCCCGGTCATAGCGGACTTGGCGGATACGGCGGACACCATGAACTTGACACCAAGTGTGACCAAGTCCAAAACCATCAAGTGCCAGTGCGAGCATGGCGGACACAAAGTCCCGTCCGGCAAACACCCTAGCACAGACCACAACCAGTCCGCGAGCTCCTCGCACTTGTCCAATGCAGTAGCACCAAGCCGGAATCCAAACAACAGTCCGCCAACCGGTCTCCACAGCAAGACCTGCTGTAACACCTGAGCTCGACAAGGCCTCAGCCAAGCTCAAGGCCCAGTCCGCAACAGCCCCAACCGCGGACACACCAGTCCGCAAGGCTTCCCGCGAACTCGAACCAACCCGCCAACAGCACAAACTTGCACCCGCGACCACTGAGCAATGCACCAGTCCGCAAGCCTCTCTATCCGCAGATACCAGGCCGCACCAAACCGCGGACTCCATGCAACAACCCGCTCAGAACACAGCCGGCTTCCACCAGACTTTTCACCAGGCCGCAACCTCAGTCCGCCCAGTCCGCCCAGTCCGCCAAAGCTGTCCGCACAGGCCGCGCGGCCTGTCCCGTCACCCACTTCCACTTCACAAATTTCAACACTCCCCCTTGAAGTGAGAAGTGGTGACCAAGCCCAGCAAGCTGCGCAAGCATTCAAAGGGCCCCTTCGACAGCGGCTTCGTGAAGATGTCAGCAAGATTATCTTCACTCCGAACATGCCCGACCAGGAGAGACCCCTCCAACACCTTCTCCCTGATGAAGTGGTGATCAATCTCTATATGCTTGGTCCTGGCGTGACACACTGGATTGTTTACCAGTTTGAGAGCACTCTCATTGTCACCCCGGAGTAAAGTAGGCCCTTGCACTTCTTCATGAACATCCTCTATGAGTCTCCTCAACCAAACGGCTTCCCGAGCAGCCAAGGCCGAAGCCTTATACTCCGCCTCCGTGGTTGAAACCGACACCGAGTCCTGCTTCTTGCTACACCACGAGATGCTAGCTGAACCGCAAGTGAACACATAACCTGAAGTAGACCTTCGATCATCCGAATCACCGCCATAGTCAGCATCCGTGTACCCGAGCAACGCAAACTCCGCATCCCTTCCATAGAGGAGTCCCATCTCAGAAGTCACCTTGACATACTTCAGAATTCTCTTCGCCGCCACTAGATGAGATTGCCTTGGTTCAGCCATATACCGACTTACCCGACCAACAGCATAAGCTATATCCGGCCTTGTAATCGTCAGATAGATCAAGCTCCCAACAAGAGCCCTGAACACCAAGGGATCATTAAGCACCCTTCCCTCATCTCGTCGAAGCTTTAGCCCAGATTCCAGTGGAGTAGAGCACTTCTTCCCTTCGCCCATGCCAAACCGCTTCACAATACGATCAGCATACCCTTTCTGGCTAATGAGAATCCCGCACTCCTTCCTCTCCACTTCCAGACCAAGAAAGTGATGCAACTCTCCCAAGTCTTTCATCTCGAAGCGTATAGCAAGCTCTCCCCTGAGCCTTGCTACTTCCTCCTCCGAGTTCCCTGTGATGATCATATCATCCACATACAGCAGGACCAAGACTCTTAGCTCTCCCTTCTTCTTGACGAACAAGCTAGAATCCGAGTTAGAAGCCAGGTATCCACAGAACTGCAGGTACTCTGCAATCTTCCCATACCACGCTCGAGGAGCTTGCTTCAACCCATAGAGAGCCTTCCTGAGTTTGCAGACATAGTCCGGATGCTTCTCAGAGACGAAACCAAGCGGCTGATCCATGAAGATGTCCTTGTCAATCTCTCCGTAAAGAAAGGCATTCTTCACATCGAGTTGCCACAACCTCCATCCCTTGCAAGCAGCCAAGGCGATCACCACTCTTACAGACGTCATCTTCGCAACTGGACTGAATGTCTCCTCATAGTCTTCTCCATACTGCTGTGAGAATCCTCTAGCGACCAGGCGAGCCTTGAACCGATCAATGCTCCCATCAGCCTTCTTCTTCAACTTATACACCCACTTGCAAGTAACCGGAGTAATGCCATCAACCTTGGGCACAAGGTCCCAGGTTTCATTCTTCTTCAGAGCATCAATCTCTTCCTTCATGGCACCTTCCCACTCCTTCACTCCAGTGGCCTCGTTGAAGTTTGCAGGCTCTCGCTCATCCAGAGGACCAGCAAAGAAACAGGAGACAAAGCTCACTGCATTCCCATCACAGTACCGAGCCGGTGGCTTAACCACCCTCTTCGATCTCCGAAGACACGGCTCCTTGCTCACGGCTTCCGTTGCTTCTTCAGGCTCCACTCCTACCTGGGGCAAGCATTGAGCAGTGCTCCCCCTGCTTCCTGAGCCAGAAGGCTCAGCCTCGGAGTTCGAAGCAACAGGAGCTGCTGGTGAAACAACAAGCTCCTCTTCCAAGCCTTCAGCAGCCTCCACCGGTGCTTCCTCAACCTTGCTACTTCCGGTAGGCTCCACCGAGCCACCTCCATATGACGTCAGCTCGTCAAAGACAACGTCTCTTGACACCACGAACTTCTTCGTCACAGGGTCCATGCACTTCCATCCCTTCTTCCGCTCATCATAGCCAACAAAGACAAGTTTCCTTGCCTTCGCATCCAGCTTTGTCCGTGAAGCATCCGGGACATGCACGTAGCAAGTTGAACCGAACACCCGAAGGTGTCCAACACTCGGCTTCTCCATCAGCAACAGCTCAATGGGCGTCTTCATGTTGATAGGGCTGAGTGGCATCCGGTTGATAACATATGCAGCACAAGACATTCCCTCCGCCCAAAAGGACCTCGGGATATCTTTCGCATGCAGCCAGCATTTGCAGGTTTCCGTCAAATGACGGATCTTCCGCTCCGCTACCCCATTTTGTTGTGGAGTGTGAGCACATGTAAGCTCCCGTTGGATCCCGTGCTTCCTGCAGAAGTTAGAAAACTCGGAAGAGACAAACTCTCCCCCGTTATCAGTTCGAAACTTCTTAATCCGCAAGCCAAGCCGGCCTTCTACCAACTCCTTGAACTCCACGAACAAACGGAAGGCATCCGACTTCTCCTTTAAGAAGTACACCCAAGTATACCTTGAGTAGTCATCAACCAAGACAAGCATGTATTTGCTTCCACCAAGGCTGGCAGTAACAGTCGGTCCCATCAGGTCGCCATGAATACACTCCAATGGTTTCTTGCTCCTTGTTTGAGATTTATCAAACGGAAGGCGATGTGCCTTACCGTATTGACAGCCCGCACAAACATGCCCATCACCAAAGGAGGACAACATCGGCAACCCCCTCACCAGACTTCTACTCGCCATTGCCTTCAGCTTGTCCATGCCAACATGCCCCAGCCTCTCATGCCAGATAGCCGCACTATCATTGACCCTCATCTTATCAACATAGGCACTGGTGGAAAGAACAAACAAGTTCTTCACCCTCCTCCCAACATGAGCAACATCAGCCTTTACCGCTGATACGTTGCGAAGGAACCTCACGTCTGTTGGCCCAAACAGAATGTGATACCCAGCGTCCACTGCGTTGGTCACCGAGAAGAGGTTCTTCTTCATGCCCGGCACGTGATACACACTCCTTAACGTGAGTGGCCCCTGATCACTACCCAAAGACACGACCCCCTCCTTCTCTACTGCATAAACAGTATTATCAGCAGTGATAATAGCTTCATTACCTGAGTAAGCCTGCATGGAGGTGAACTTCGATTTGTCTCCGGTGAGGTGATGACCACACCCGGAGTCGATGATCCACTCGCTGTTGAAGTCCTCAGCAGATAAGGCCCGGACACAAGTGCCCGTCATGAAAGCTCCTCCCCATTCTTCTTCTTCACTTCGTGAGCAAGCTTCCTCCTTTCCCGCAGCATGCCCAGGCTGCAGTTTGACCTTGCAGTCCCGCTTGAAGTGCCCACGCTGATGACACCGGTAGCACTTCAGATTCTTCTTCCAGTCTTTAGGAGCATTGCTCCTCTCCGGCGGATATGAAGTTGAAGTCTCCTTCTCAACAGCGGCCTGCACCTTCTTCTTCTTCTTCCCTTCCCATCCCTTCTTCTTGCCTGAGAAGAGAGCCTCGCTGCCTTCCTGATTCAGATTCACTCCAGCCATCTGCCTTGCTAAGCTCTCCTGCGAGGCAAGCAGATTCTCCAGCTCCAGCAGAGACGGCTGAGTAGCCCACCCTTGAACAGACGTAACAAAGGCCACATACTCCTTCCGCAAGCCGCGGAAAATGTGCCTTTTCATCTTTGCCTCAGAGATAGGCTCATCAGGATCCAGCGCCGACAGCTCAGCACACAAGCTCTTCATCTTTAAGAAGTACCTGGAGATGGAAAGGTCTCCCTGAGTTGCCCTGGCCAACTCATTCTCCAGGAACTGAAGCCGCGCCACATTCTTCCTATTGAACAACTCATCAATGGTCGTCCAAATATCAGCAGCCGACTCACATCCAATGATGTGATCAAACAGTTCCGGAGAGACAGCTCTTTTCAGAACGAACTCTGCCTTAGCATTAGTTCTTCTCCAGAGCCTCACCTGTTCAGCAGTACCGAAAGCAGCAGTTACTTCCTGTCTGTCGTCTCCACCGACAACTTCCCACAGCTCCTCGCCCAGAAGATAACTCTTCATGCACGACTTCCACTTTTTATAGTTAGTCGGCGTTAAGAGTTCAATGCCCAGACCTCTTGCTAAGCTTCCTTCCATTGCAATCACCTGTTGGTACCCTTCAGCAGCACCGAGCAACAACACAGGTTGATCACCACTCAATCACTGAGTAACAACACTGGCTGACCTCCGCTCACGCAACTGAACCTCCAACCTCAGTAACCTGGCTCTGATACCATGTTAAAATTTCTCAACGTGGTCAGCAAGATAGCCCAAACACCAAATTAATATCTTCGGAACTACCCAGTTCGCACGCTGAACCTGCGGAAACCCAAGGACTAGAGGTTGCACCCAACAAAACAATGGAAGCACAAGAAGATCTTATTATGCATTCACTTCATTACAATCCGAGGCATACATAGCGAGACATGATTTCGCTAGTATTACAGCTGTAAACAGAAAGAACCAAAAAACAAGCCGGGCGGACAGAACTCCAGTCCGCCGAGACCGCGAGGTCGCCGAGACCGCCGAGACCGCTGAGCTCGCCCAAGCTATGCTGCAATCCGCCGAATACCACGGAGTCCGCCGACACCACGAGGCCGCGCGGACAAACCGTTATTCGCCTCCTGCTGAACCCGAACTGAGGAACTCCCCTACCCGCCTGAAGCCGGCGGACAGGTTATTGAAGCTGGGAAAGTTGAAACAGAACTGACAAGCCGCAGAGCGACCTCCTGCTGAGTCCGCAGAGACCGCACACTTCCAAGCACTGACCGAAGTCACAGCCAAACTCCTGGCTCCTTGAAGTTATCCGCGCGACCTGCACACAGCAAACCGTCAGCCTGAAACAATCCGCGCGGACTGAAAAACACAGACCGCAGCACTCGCCCAACCCAAATTACTGTTCACTCACGTTACTTAGGTTACTGTAGATGTGCCAGGGGGGTCCTATTTATAGGCCAGGTGAGGAGTGTGGTCACCGCCCATGAGATAGCGACACCGCCCCAACCCGCGCGAACACAAAACGACTGTCCGCTCAGTCCGCGAGGACTTAGCCAGTCACCAAGGGAAACCGCCAGGAGCAAGGCAACCAATGACGAACCCTCTCCAGTCCGCCCAAGCTAAGCGGACAAGGCACCAGCCCGCAAAGCTCCAACTGCTTCAGGACAGCACCCTCTTCAATGGCAGTCCGTACCAACCCGAGGCAGTCCGCAAGACTCACACCTCAATCCGCCACAAGTCCACGACCAAAGGCAAACAGCAACAGTCCGCCCGGTCACAGCGGACTTGGCGGATACGGCGGACACCATGAACTTGACACCAAGTGTGACCAAGTCCAAAACCATCAAGTGCCAGTGCGAGCATGGCGGACACAAAGTCCCGTCCGCCAAACACCCTAGCACAGACCACAACCAGTCCGCGAGCTCCTCGCACTTGTCCAATGCAGTAGCACCAAGCCGGACTCCAAACAACAGTCCGCCAACCGGTCTCCACAGCAAGACCTGCTGTAACACCTGAGCTCGACAAGGCCTCAGCCAAGCTCAAGGCCCAGTCCGCAACAGCCCCAACCGCGGACACACCAGTCCGCAAGGCTTCCCGCGAACTCGAACCAACCCGCCAACAGCACAAACTTGCACCCGCGACCACTGAGCAATGCACCAGTCCGCAAGCCTCTCTATCCGCAGATACCAGGCCGCACCAAACCGCGAACTCCATGCAACAACCCGCTCAGAACACAGCCGGCTTCCACCAGACTTTTCACCAGGCCGCAACCTCAGTCCGCCCAGTCCGCCCAGTCCGCCAAAGCTGTCCGCACAGGCCGCGCGGCCTGTCCCGTCACCCACTTCCACTTCACAAATTTCAACAGGTGCTGCTGGACCAAGCGGTCAATAGCGGGCTAAAGCCCATTTTGTGAAGCCGGCCCTTGAAGGCCTAATTGGAGTGTTTACTGTTTTTATTCATGTATGACCGGCCTGCGTGCCGAGGTTTGTAAAACATGTAATATCAAGTGAACTATTTTGTAAGGCCTTAAAGCTTGAACTGGTGTATGTGTAACATTCTTATTTTGGTATTAGTGGACATTCATGCTTTAGTGCTGGGTTCTTTATTGTAACTTTTTTTAAACTGCTTCCGCTAGAATGCTCTGTGTAGGACGTTATGATTAGTTGGATGGTTTCCATGAGTAACCACCCGGTCTGTCTGTAGTATATGGCGTCGAGCCCCGGCCAGACCTACTGCTATATGCTATGCAACGGATAGGGGGTGTTACAATTTGGTATCAGACTACTGGTTTTGGTCGGGCTTAAACTGAATTCGTGGGCGAATTCTTTTTAAGGGGTGGTGAGCACATTGTGTGCGTCATCGTTATAACAGTAAAAGAACCCATGAATGTCCACTTAGGAATGAAAATACACATGTTTGAGGAACCTGCGTGTTCCTATAATTGCAGTTTGCAATTTTATTTGGTCGCTTAACAGTGTTTTGTACCACTATAGGTGACCAAAAGTGGTGTTGGGCCGTCGGAACGCCGAGTTTCTGAGGCTAGCAGTGCACCAGACGTTGCTCCTGCAACACCTCTATCAGCTGAGAACATACGATTGGTGGCCGAAGCAGTGTTGGCCGTGATAAATGCGCAGCCTGCAAGGCAAACGCAGCAGCCCGCTCCTGCGATGGAGCAGGTACCGCTGCAAGAGGCTGAGCCGAGGAGAGTGGAACAGGTGGTAGTGGAGCCGGTGGTGCCAAGGAGGGCAGCCGAGAGACAGCTTAAGCATGTAATGAGCTTTAACCCTCCGGTATTCTCGGGGTTGGGAACCCCATCTCAAGATGAGGACTGGCTCTCCAGGGTGAAGAGAGTCATGACAGCAATGGTGACGGAGGAGTGGCAAATGACCACCATCGCTACGTTCCTTCTGGACGGTGAAGCGAGAATGTGGTGGGAAGGTTTGGAGCTGCACTTATTGAGAGGTAGGCAACTTGTTGATGTCTCGTTGGAGGAGTTCTCGAGATTGTTCTTGGCTAGATACCTTCCTTCGAAGCAGAGGATAGCGTTGGAGAACGAATTTCTGAAGTTGGTTCAGGGTGAGAAGTGCGTGGATGAATATCTCCACGAGTTTACTCGTCTGAGTCGTTATGCTAGCTCCACTATTGTGGATGAGGAGCGCAAGACTAATCGCTTCTACGAGGGGTTGAGAGATGAGTTGAGGTTACTACTCTCGGGGCCGATGACGCAGGGTTTCTTAACCTTGGTCAACACGGCCCGGTCCTTGGAGAAGGACATGAAGAATGTGCAGGCAAAGAAAAGCTTGGGCGAGAAGAAATCTGGGTTCAAAGTGCCGACTACTTCAAAGTCTGGCTATCAAAGATTATTTAAGAAGCATAGGACTTCGGGTCCAGCTCCTTCTGGTTCTTCTGGGGCGACTACGAGTCGGACCCCGGGCGCGTGTTTTACTTGTGGAAAGACGGGGCACTTTTCCAGCGACTGTTGGAGCGGACGTCCCAAGTCCGAAAGAAAGTCGGGAGCTACCTATGAAGAGAAGGGCAAGGCGGTGGAGTCGACCGCGTCCCACTATGCTCCGGCCCAACCAAGGGTGTACAATCTTGGCCAATAGGAGGCCATCAAATAGGCTGATGTGGTGACAGGTACGGTTTAATTTATAGCAAGTCAATTTCCTTAAATACTTGTTATGCACATGTTACCTTACCACTGCTTGTTTAGGATTTGTATTGATTTGTGAAAATCCGGCACGAGCACTCTTCGATACGGGAGCTTCACACTCCTTCTTGTCCGAAAGATTTATATCACGCATCGGAGTCCCTTCTTCGATGGCGAAAGATAAGTTGGATGTGTTGTTGCCCAATGGGTGTTCGATGCGAGCAGATAGGATCTGCGATGTTAAGATTCGTATTGGGGATCAGGAGTTCGACCTGCAGGCGTCTTTACTTCCGTTGGTGGAGTTCGACGTTATATTTGGCATGGACTGGCTCTCGGAGCAGCAGGCCTATATAGATTGCGGTAGCAAGGAAGTCAAGCTGGGAGTAAGTCGTGAAACGACTTTTACGGGCTTAAAGGGGTCGAGCAAGACATTGATGTCTGCTCTTCAGGTGGTAAAGGCGGTTCGTGCCGGTGCAGAACTGTTCTTTACACTAGTGGAGGTTGCAAAGCCGAAGCCCGCGTTGGATTGTATTTCAGTGGTATCAGAATACCCTGATGTGTTCCCCGCAGATCTTCCTGGAGCCCCGCCTCAGCGGGAGATAGATTTTACGATTGAGCTAGTGCCAGGTGCAAAGCCTTTGTCACGATCACCTTATCGGCTAGCGCCTAAGGAAATGGCGGAGCTGAAAGTTCAACTGCAAGAATTGTTGGAGCAAGGGTATATGCGCCCGAGTTCTTCGCCTTGGAGCGCACCGGTCCTCTTTGTTAATAAGAAGGACGGAAGCTTGAGGCTATGTATTGATTATCGGGAGCTCAACAAGTTGACGGAGAAGAACAAGTACCCGATCCCCCTGATTGATGATCTTTTTGATCAGTTAGTCGGGTCGACGGTGTACTCGAAGTTGGATCTCAAGGCTGGGTACTATCAGCTGCGAATAAGGGAGAGTGATATCCCGAAGACAGCGTTCAGTACGAGATACGAACATTATGAGTTCACGGCCATGCCGTTTGGGCTGACTAATGCGCTGTCAGTGTTCATGGATTTGATGAAGAGGACTTTCAGGGAGTACTTGGACCATTTTGTGATCGTCTTCATCGACGATATTTTGGTGTACTCGCAAAGTGAGGAAGATCACTTCAAGCATCTTCATTTGGTTTTGGAGACGCTAAGGAGGAATCAATTGTATGCCAAGTTCTCGAAGTGCGAGTTTTGGTTATCCTCAGTGGCGTTCCTCGGTCATATAGTGAGTGGAGAGGGTATTGCTGTGGATCCGGCGAAGATTGTTGCGATACGGGAGTGGCCCGAGCTTGCTACGGTAGCGGAAGTCCGGAGTTTTCTGGGGCTTGCCGGCTATTATAGGCGATTCGTAGAGAACTTCTTGCGGATAGAGTTACCTCTCACTACTTTGACGAGGAAGGAGCATAAGTTCGTTTGGACGTCGGAGTGCGCGCGAGCTTTTGAGGAGTTGAAGTGTCGGTTGACCACGGCGCCTGTGCTGAGTTCGCCATGTGGAACCGAAGGCTATGAGATTTACAGTGATGCTTCGGGCAGCGGTTTGGGGTGCGTGCTACTGCAACACGGAACTGTAATAGCTTATGGCTCGAGACAGCTGAAAGTGTATGAAAGGAACTATCCGGTCCATGACTTGGAGTTAGCGGCCGTGATTTTTGCCTTAAAGCTGTGGAGACACTATTTATACGGTGTGAAGATTGATATCTACACCGATCACAAGAGCCTGAAATATCTGATTGATCAGAAGGATTTGAATATGATGCAGCGTAGATGGATGGAGTTCCTGGGGGACTACATTCAAGATCCACTACGTGCCTGGTAAGGGTAATGCGGTTGCGGACGCGTTGAGTCGCCGAGCCCCAGCTCAAGCCAATTGGCTATCGGTGCATGATGAACGGTTGGTGCGGGAGTTGGAGGCGTTGGAGATTGTTTGTGTGGATAGGCAATCAAGTGCTGAAGCAGCTCTGAATTGGACTGAAGTCCAATATGACCTGGCTGATCGTATTCGACAGGCTTTGGATATGGATGCTCATATGAAGCAGTTCATGGTAGAGGCTCTGGATGGGTCTAATTTCCAATTCGTCGTGGAGGATGGATTACTTTGGAAAGACGGTCGTCTGTGCGTCCCAAGTGTGGGCAATTTGCGGGTGGAGTTGTTGTACGAGGCACACCATACCAAGTACTTGATTCACCCGGGGAGCACGAAGATGTACCGTGATGTGAAGAAACTGTTTTGGTGGCCGGGTTTGAAAAAGGATGTGGCGCTATACGTACCGAAGTGTCAAACTTGCGCCTTGGTGAAGGCGGAGTGCCAAAAGCCGGGAGGATTTCTTAAGTCCTTGCCTATTCCGGAGTGGAAATTTGACGACATCTCTATGGACTTTGTGCACGGTTTGCCAAGGTCGCAAAAGGGGAACGACGCCATTTGGGTGGTCGTGGATCGGTTAACGAAGGTGTCACATTTCATTCCGCATAGGAAGGATGATCCGGTGGAGAAGTTGGCAAAACTTTATGTGGATAACATAGTACGGCTTCATGGTGTGCCCCGCAGCATCGTGAGTGACCGAGATGGGCGGTTCACGTCCAATGATTGGAGGCTTGTGCAGCAAATGTTGGGAACAAAGTTGAAATTTAGCACAGCCTTCCATCCGCAAACGGATGGGCAGACCGAGAGGGTCAATAGAACCATGGAAGACATGCTCCGCATGTGTGTCTTGGATTTTAGGAAGCAATGGGAAGACCACCTTTATTTGGCGGAGTTCGCATACAACAACAGCTACCAAGCGAGTATTCAAATGGCACCCTTCGAGGCCCTATATGGTAGAAAATGTTGCACGCCGTTGTCTTGGTTAGAAACGGGTGAGTCAAAGTTATATAAGCGATCAGAAGTGGAGGATGCTACTTCTTTGGTGAGAACCATTCGGGAGAGGTTGCTTATCGCTCAGGACCGGCAAGTGAAGTATTATAAGGCCAAGCACAGGAACGTGGAGTTCGCTGTGGGCGACTATGTGTACTTAAAGATCAAGCCGTTCAAGGGTGTCTCGCTGGTGCGGCGATTGAAAAAGCTAAGCCCGAGGTACCTTGGGCCGTTTGAGGTTCTGGAGCGAGTTGGTGAATCAGCCTATCGGTTGAAGCTTTCAGTGGAGCTTAGTGGTTTACATGATGTATTCCATATTTCGGTGCTTCGGAAGGCAGTGCAAGATCCTACGCAAGTGATCGCGGTCGATCAAGTGCCGGTGGATAGTGGGCTGACGACAAAGGTCAAGCCCGTGCGGATTGAGGACTCGGAGGTCAAGCGGCTACGCAATAAAGAGATCAGGATGGTCAAGGTCCGATGGGACAATTGCGGTCGTGAGGAGCTCTCTTGGGAACGAGAGCAGACTATGCTTGACGAGTATCCGGAGTTGTTCCGCTCAGGTACAAATTTTGGTTTTGTACATGTCTTTCCTTTATATAATTTCATGGACGAAATTCTTTTAAGAGGGGGAGAGTTGTAACGCCCCGAAACTCAAAAGAGCGACGAGAGACGTTTTGGGCCAGTTTTGGGTTCTGGCTGCAGGCACACGGCCTGGGACACGGGCGTGTCCCAGGGCATGTCAAGCTTGTGTCGACACTCAGCCGGGAAGTCGACATTTTGATCTCGACATTGTGTCGAGACTGGGCACACGGCCTGCGACACCAGCGTGTCGCAGGGCGTGTCGACCCGTGTCGACACTTAGCCTGCGAAGTCGACACTCTGCGTTCGACGAAGTGTCGAGACATGGCACACGACCTACGATACGGGCGTGTCGCAGGGCGTGTCGACCCGTGTCGACACTCGTCCCGGGGAGTCGACATTTTGCTCGACGATGTGTCGAGACAAAGCACACGGTCTAGGACACGGGCGTGTCCAAGGCCGTGTCGTCATGTCGACGATCTTTGCTCGACGAAGTGTCGAGTGTCGAGACCGTGTACACGGCCTGGAGCCCAGGCGTGTTGAGGTGACACGGGCAAGGACACGGGCGTGTCATAGAACTCGTGCAGTGCTCGGGTTATTTTCGGGGAAAAACGATGGGGGTACACGGCCGGCCACACGGCCATGTCAGGTGAAACACGGGCATGTCAGGTCGAACACGGGCGTGTTCGATACCCGTGTGTTGTTCCAGGCGCGTTGATTTTGATGGCGAATGAGGCACACGGCCCTGGACACGGGCGTGTGCCAGGCCGTGTGCGGTCCAGATTGGGCATTTCAGTCCCGAATCAAAGCCGTTCGTTTCTTTAATTGATGATCCAACGGCTGGGGGTTGTTCCTGAAGGGATATACCCGGGATTGGGCCTTAGAAACCCTCACTTTTCATGAGTGGTTTTCTTTCTAAATCTTAGAGAGAGAGGAGAGCCAAGGAAGGAAGAAGAAGCTAGATCCGGCCATTAGAGGAGCTTCGAAGCTCCAAATCGCGAGCCGACTCCGGATCCACGGAGGCAAAGCTAGTACGGTGATTTTCATCCGCTTACTTTTCCATGGTGCCAAAGAGGAACGTAAGGGTAATGATTCTCTTCTTGAGCATGAGTAGCTCTCCTTCTTTGCATAGGAAGCCCGCTCTCGCGAGTTTACGGTGAGTTGGAGGCGTTCCTTCGGGTAGATATGTGAAGTCCCCGTTGTTTAGAGTCCGTAAGCGAGAACGGACATATGCATGATGTGTGAAGCCTACCCGGACATGTTGGTCTGGATCGGTGATGTTGCATTGCATAATGCCGGAGAAGACTCCGTGCTATGGGTTATTTTTCGGGTTTTCTACACGCTAGATTGCAACAGGGAGCCTTGGGGATTAACCCAAAGGTGCACCCGGAAAACTGGGCGGATGCGTGATCTTGCCAAATTGGTGGCCTGAGTGCCAACTTTAACATAACAGGGTTATTTGAAATGTGATGGAAACGAGACTCGGGAGAAGTTTGACCTGCGCATATGGTTTAAATTACCATTGCGGGCGCATATGGTTTAAATTACCGTTGCGTTGTGAGCACGGGTTAGATGGAACCGTACCCGTTCTATGTCGTTCGGATTAGAGCCGTTGGCATAGATGAGAGTCTTCGGCGGTCTATGGTTTTAATTACCGTGACCCATGCCGGGAAGACAAACTGCTCATTGATTGGCCGTCCAAAGGGATGGTGGTGAGTCGGCAGACTTAGACTGTGTTCACCGAGAATGTGCCCTGAGTGCATGGGGTGTGTGGCCGTACGAGCCTACGCCTGTGATGAAATGAATATTGATATATTGCTCGCTTATGCTAATGAAATGCAGGGAAGGAGCATCGCCGCCCCGAGCAGGGGGCGGGATCGTTATAATTTGGTCAGCATTGCTGACTGTTGCCTTGTTTTGCCACCGTGCGGTGGTTTGTTGCTTGCAGGTGCTGTTGGACCAAGCGGTCAATAGCGGGCTAAAGCCCATTTTGCGAAGCCGGCCCTCGAAGGCCTAATTGGAGTGTTTACTATTTTTATTCATGTATGACCGGCCTGCGTGCCAAGGTTTGTAAAACATGTAATATCAAGTGAACTATTTTGTAAGGCCTTAAGGCTTGAACTGGTGTATGTGTAACATTTCTATTTTGGTATTAGTGGACATTCATGCTTTAGTGCTGGGTTCTTTATTGCAACTTTTTTTTAAACTGCTTCCGCTAGAATGCTCTGTGTAGGACGTTATGATTAGTTGGATGGTTTCCATGAGTAACCACCCGGTCTGTCTGTATTATATGGCGTTGGGCCCCGGCCGGACCTATTGTTATATGCTATGCGACGGATAGGGGGTGTTACAAAGTTGACCAAAGTCAACTCTAATCCTAAATGGGTCAACCTAACCTACATTAGGTCAAACTGACCTGCACAAGGGCCAATTGAAGTTCCCTTAGCCAAGTGGACCCCACACTTACCTTCATAACCCTAGTAAGAGGCCAATGGGTCACGAAGGACCCATTGAGACCAATCAAAAAGGCTAAGTTGACCAAAGTCAACTCTAGCCCTAAAGTAGTCAAGGTACCCTACTTAAGGGTCAAGTGACCTCCAAAGGGCCAAGACAACCCCACCTACACCTTAGGGGAGTCCAATGGGTCACCAAGGACCCATTAGGCGCAAGTTCAAAGACCAAATTGACCAAGTTCAACCATAGCCTAGGTTTGGGTCAAGCTAGCCCAAATGGGCTAACTCAAGCTCAAGCCCAATTCACTTGGGCTAACCTTGCCTTGATGGAGGAAATAAACATGTGGGCTGTCATTGGGTTAGGTAGGAGTCAAAATTCAGCTTGGTGTATAGGAGAGAGAAAAAGCTTCAAAGGGAAGAGAGAGAAAGAGAAGAGAAGTAATGGAGGAAGACTTGGGCTCATCCTTCCCCTTCCCCAACCTCCCATTCATTGCATTAAGACCAGGAAGGCAGCCCCAATTCAACCAGCTACTCCTTGACTGGCTGGAGCCAGCATTTCCCCCCTACCTACCATGGCCGCCAAACTTGACCAAGAGCCAATAATGGCAAAGCTCCCTACAGCCACCTAACACCATTTCTCTCATCCTTAAAACCTTCACTGGACTCCAAGGAGTCATTTCCACCACTTACCCGAAGGAGCTAGAGCAGTTCATAGTGCTGTTGCAGAAATCCGACCACCACCACCAAAAATGGCTTCCCGGTGATCGGCAAGGATTCAGGCCACCAGAAAGGTCCTCCTCCACTTCTTCATCCATGGATAGATCATAGAAATGCTTAGGTCCAAGGTTCGGGCTCAATTGAGCCCAATCCAAGTTCAAAATTTCATGGATTTTCCGAAATTTTTCACCTCTCGGGTTCGCCGGAATAGTGCTCTCCGGCGGCTGTGCCGCCGCCTGGCGACGACCACCACCTCAACGGAGGTGGTGGTGGAGGTGGCCGGCCGGAGAGGTGGCCGGCCGGGGAGGTGGCCGGATCGCCGACGGTGGCGTTTGGAAGTTGCTCCAGGCTGGACGAATCGCAACCGTCGGCTGGAGCTTGAGGATGACCAGATCTCGTCCAAAATGCGTCAAGATTCGTGCTAAATATGATTTCAAACTATAGTATTATAAATTTCATTTTTATGATTTATGTCACACATTATATAATTAATGTATTTAATTTTTAAAAATAGCTAGAGGCACTATATGAGAAAATGGTCAACATATGATTTGTAGCCCCTTGGGTGTACGTTAGTTTAAAATTGGTTTGGACCAATTTGGGTGCCTTGTTTGACCAGGGCACCCATTTTGGTGGGGCCTACACCTAGGGCTAGGCAGAAATTAAACTAAGTTCCCCCACTTCATCTTTGCGTCAAATGATTTGAAATTTTGGCAGGGAGTCCCCCTGGACCATATCTAAGTGCTGCCCAAAAATGGAAAATTTTTGGGGACACTTTTTGTATAGTTTTGGAAATTATTTAATTTCACTAGGTTAATTTAATTAGGTGGTCTAATGACTTCCAAACCCTTTCAAATTTTGGTGCGTGGTCGCTGGCCTCATGTTTTGTATCTGTATAAAGTTTCACCTAGTTTGGATGTGTTTTGAATAGGTATTGACCCAACCCTAACTTTACCTTAATGAGGGTATTTTGGTCAAAAGTGCACTTTTGATTTTGAATGAACAAATCACCTCAACAGAGGCTGAAATTTGGGCCACTGACTTGGTATGGCATTTAGCACCTCCCCATGGAATTTGGGGTAGAGTGGAATTGATCTGCCCTAAGATCCTAGGCCAAACCCTAAGGAAGGACCTTTGTGCTTTGTGAAGGGCATGAGTCCTAAACACCTTGGATGAACTTCAAATTTTGTATGGAGGGTTCTAGGGTAGATAAAACCCTCTGTTAAAAATCTTATAGGATTTTGAAAAGGGTAGGGCCCACAAAACCCTAACCCTAGCTTAGGTCATAAAACTTATAGTGCTAAATTAGGTTAGCAAAACTCCTTGAAATATAATGAAATTTTGGTAGTGTGGGCATAAGGATATATTGAGCCTCTGGTAATTTATTTGGGAATTTTGGACCAATATTTTTAGCACTTCATTTGTAACCCTTGGGATAACCCTAATTAATAATTTGACTATTATGATCCCACTGCCCATTGAAAGGTCCTGAAAATTTGGCAGAGGTAGTTTTACACCATATTGATCATCTATGAATTTTAATAGAATTTTTGAATACATATTTATGGTATCTACTTCACAAGCTCATAACTTTGGGAACATGCTAAATAATTCTTATAGAGCTCAATAATTGATGAAAAATTATGAAACTTGATAGGTAGTGTTCCTAGTTCATTATGCTCATGTGGGAATTTATTTGGAATTTTTAGATGGATAATTAGTATACTTTGTTCATTAACCCAGTAACTTGGAATTTTATGAGAAAATCAAGTATAGACATTATTTTTCAATAGTAAATTGTGAAACTTGACATAAAGAATTTATATGTCCTTATAATCATACTTGAATTTTATCTGAATTTTTGGAAGCATTATTGCTGTACCTACCTCTTAAAATGATTTATTATGGGATTTATTTGAAAATAAAAGCCTTGCAGAAGACCCCTTGGCTTATGTGTTCTCACATAAGTGAATGTTACTTTCATATTTCATCTTAATGTCAATATCTATTATAGAATTGCTAGTATAGGTCCGCTGTCATCTGTCTCTTGATTACTCTCCACCTTCAAGTCCGCCCCTTTCATGCTCTCCGCTCGGTGCCTAGGGGCCATGGGAGAAGGGGTGGGGGATGATAGGACTTAGTCTTTTAGACTAAAGGTTTTCGAACCACATCATTTTAGGGGATCGTGGACCCCAGCATGGAGGAGCAGCCCCGGAGGTCGGCACGCTTGGAGATCGGGCAGTCTAGTTCCGGAGTTCAGACGACAGGGACTGTGAGTCCTGAATGCTAGTTGTTATATTAGTTTGCTTCCGCGATGAGAGAAATGTAGTGAGGACATGATGTACTGGGCATGAGCCCATGATTTTAGTTTTTTTGTATATCTGTGGACACTCCCTTCGTGGAGTTTATTTACTATATATGAGATTGCTGTGGACTTATTATTTTGCTACAGTCGTGATCGATTTGGCCAGCAGAATCGGAGTTATGTAGTAATGACCTTCTCGGGTGCGAAGGTGTCACCTCAAAGCGACGGTTCTGGGCATAAGACCCCGGTGTTTTAAAAAGAAAAAAAAGGGGGTCTTACATTTCCACTTCATAATCCGCCACATATTCTAACCACCGACGCTGGCGCAGATTTAGTTCCTTCTGAGTGAATACATACTTCAAACTCTTATGATCCGTATAGATCTTGCACAATGCGCCATATAATAAGTGTCTCCAAAGCTTCAGCGCATAAATTACGGCACCAAACTCCAAATCATGCGTAGGATAGTTTCTCTCGTGGATCTTTAGTTGCCTCGATCCATACGCGATCACCTTACCATCTTGCATTAAAACACAACCAAGTCCGATGTGTGATGCATCAATATACACAGCATACTCAACTCCTTCAGTAGGTAACGTTAAAATTAGAGCAGTACATAATCTTTTCTTCAGCTCTTGGAAAGCCTCTTCACACTTATCACTCCAAATGAATGCAGTATCCTTCTGAGTAAGTCTAGTTAGAGGAGCAGACAACACCGAAAATCCTTCCACGAATCTTCTATAATAGCCGGCTAGGCCTAAGAAACTCCTAATATCCTTAGGTGTGGAAGGTCTCTCTCATTCCATCACAGCAAAATCTTGGTCGGGTCTACAGAAATACCGTCCTTGCTTACAACATGGCTCAGAAAGGACACCTGAGGTAACCAGAACTCACACTTGCTCAACTTCGCATATAACTTATGCTCCATCAGGGTCGACAAAACCAGACGCAAATGCTGAGTATGCTCCTCAACATTGCGGGAATACACCAAGACATCATCAATGAATACAATAACAAATCGGTACAAGAAATCCTTAAACACCTGATTCATCAAATCCATGAAAGTAGAGGGTGCATTGGTTAAACCAAAAGACATCACTAAAAACTCATAATGTCCATGCCGCGAACGAAAAGCGGTTCGGGGAATATCTACCTCACGAATCTTCAACTGGTGGTAGCCTGAACGAAGATCGATCTTTGAAAATACTGAGCTACCACGCAATTGGTTGAACAAATCATCAATCCTTAGCAGGGGATATCTATTCTTAATGGTTACCTTGTTCAATTCCCTATAATCGAAGCAAAGCCTCATCGATCCATCTTTCTTCTTGACGAACAAAACAGGAGCACCCCATGATGCAGTGACCCAGAGCCGACCCGCATTGTCGACCAGGCCTCGCACCTGGCCTAGCCAGAGGCCCACGTCTGGCGGCCCACTGTCGGGCCCACCATGGCGTCCCTTTTATCAGGCCCGCGGGTGTACGGCCCGTGGGCCTGATAAAAGGGATGCCATGGTGTGACGCCATGGTGGGCCTGGCAGTGGGCCGCCAGACGTGGGCCCTGGCTAGGCCAGGTGCGAGGCCTGGTCGACAGAGCGGGTTGGCTCTGGGCACTGCATCACCCTATGGAGAAGTACTTGGTCTAATAAAACCACAACTAAGAAACTCATTAAGCTGAGTACGTAACTCATCGAGCTCACGCGGAGCCATACGGTACGGTGCTTTAGCAATAGGACGAGTACCTGGCTCGAGGTCTATCACAAACTCTATCTCCCTTTCAGGAGGAAGTCCTGGAAGACTATCAGTAAAGACATCTGGAAACTCTCGCACCACCGAGACAGCCTCAAGATGTGGTGTAACAAAAGCTGTCTCCAGAGCAGAAATAGAAACCAAAAACGCCTCGCAACCAGACTCTATAGCACGACCAGCACGTACCGCATAAATGACAGGGGAAACTCCGTCCTGAAATCCATAGACGCTCATAGGTTGTCCGTCGTCCATTCTGAAATCCAATCGCTTAGCCTTGCACTGGATGACCGCATCATACTTGGGACAGCCAGTCCATGCCCAGAATCACATCAAAATCAGACAGATCCAAAATCATCAGATCCGCAAAGGCCAGAAAATTGCCAAGATAAATAGAGCATCTCAGAACTCCTTAGTTAGATATCACAGAATCACCAGAAGGGAGATTGACATTGAAGGAGCCTCCCAAATGGTCCACACTCAGACGATGTTTATCAACAAATCTCCGGGCCACAAAGGAATGGATGGCGCCCGAATCGAAAAGAACGCGAGGCCACCTATTCCGCGCCTTAAACTCCCCTAAAACCGTAACATACATAACTAAACGAACGACAACTAGGGCAACAATGATAATTAATAAGGATAAATTAAACTGAGGCTAACCTGATATCACTTGCGTAGAGGTTTGGGCTTCCTCGCTGGTCATCACGTTCAGCTTTCCCTTTCCTTTATCCAGGTTTGGTGGCGGTGGCAGAGCTCGAAGTGGGGCAGGCTGCAGCGGGGACTGAGCCTGGGGGCACGAAGACTTCTGGTGCCCCTTCTGCCCACACTAGAAGCAAATCCTTTCTTTCATCTAGCAGCGAGTCACGTCATGACCCTTCCTTGTATAGAACGAGCACACAAGCTCTCCCTTGGGTGCACCTTGGATGGCATGCACCTGCTGTTGCTTCAGGGTGGCAGTCCTCTTGAAGCACCTTTCATAGGGGTGGTCAGAACGACCACAGAAGCTACACACTTCCTTACTTTTCTTCTTCGAAGAAGGGTCAGATGCCCTGGAGCTACCATCCTCAACGCCTTTTCTTTTCTCCTTCCTTGCCGCATCACCGCGGTTCTTGGCGTTTTCAATCGCCTCCACTTTTAAAGCGGCTTCCACTGCTTCAGCATAACTTTCAGCTTGGTTAGCGCATGCCAACTACTAGATATCGCTTCTTAATCCTCCCAAGAAACGTTTCACTCTACCCTCCTCAGAAGCTACCAAATCAGGAGCAAACCTGCTCAGTTTGCTAAACTCAATCTCATACTCGCTCACGGTGAGTTGTCTCTGCTTTAGATGTAGGAAGTTATTCATCAGGCGGTCTTGCTCGACCGAGGTTAGAAATTTCTTCAGCAGCAACTTCTTAAAAGATTCCCAAGTGCAGCCTTCCTTCTAGATCTCTTTTTCCCGAATCCACCAACTCTTCGCCAGACCTTTTAACTGATAGGCTGCAATCATCACCTTCTGGGCTTCTAGAATTCCGGAATACGAAAACATCTTCTCGATGGAGATGATCCAATCATCTATAATCACAAAGTCAGCACTCCCATCGAAGGTGGGAGGTCCCAACCGCTGGAAGTGCGATATGAAATTTATTTCTGGTGGTATCGCCATCGGGGGCACTAGAAGGAGCAGGGGTATCGGGCACGGCTTGGCCCGAGGCGGGCTCTTGCACTGAAGGTTGCTGCGCGGGAGCGGCAGACAACAAAGACTCGATTTGTGATTGCATCGCAACCAATTGTCTCGACAGAGCCTCAATGCTCTGACGCAGAGACTCGATAATCGCGTCACTTTGCGCACCTGATGACTCACCCTCCGACTGGGGAGTCGACCTCGTCGCAGGATGCTTTGGCAGCATTTCTAAAAAACAAACAAACAACTCATCAAAATCCTGGCTTACAACAAAGCCACACGACTAGTTCAGACCATACTTAAAAGACACTTGCTTACGCTGCAACTTGTTCTGGGATTTTATAATGATGTTATGTCCTACTTAGGATGATATCCCCTCATCTTATTGACTCTTGTGCCTATGACATGAATGCATGTGTTCTTTATTCTCTTTCTGATTTAAAATCATGTGTGTACATATGTCATCCCGCAAATCTTTAGCTTGGCACGTTGTGCTTATGCAATGTTATGCTATGCATGATTGTGCTATGCATTCTAAAAAGGCCCTAATGCATGTTATGAGCGGCGTACACATGAAAATGTTATGCATCCCATACTACATGACATTCTCATGCAACGAAAAAGAAACGTGCTAGTCGCATTCATGTGGTGAGGTTATGCATCTCATACTACATAACCCTCACATGTTGCTCCTATGGTGGATCCATATACAGACACATATTATGCATCCAAGACGTGCTGATGACATATCGGTGTGTGTATGATATGATGCTAAACACCTAATACTAACAAGGAAAGGTTGCCCGACAAATTGTCAAGCAACCTCCCTCTGATACCAACTGTCACAACCCGCATTTTCACCGCATAAAAAGCTTATCAGAGCAAGGGAAAATGTGTGTCATGATGGCACGTCAGCAGGGGATAACTGCGGACGCTCAGGCAGACACCAAACTAATCATGAAGAAAGATTCTTTTTAAGTTATTTTAAGGAAAATCAGTTAAGTGCAGTAGTTAGCCGTATCCCTCGGCTTAGTGGCTCATCTAGTCCACGAATCAAAATATATTATACGCTGCGGAAAAAATACTTGATTAGATTAACTCAAACATCCTACATGAGTAAAAACGTCCCTAAAGGACAACTCATGCTATGCAAGACTCTAAATTTATTATAGTAGGAAAGACAGCTTTTACAGTCGCTAAAAATAACAAGTTAGAGTTTCAAATTATGCAATGCATGAAGTAATAGTAGTAGATTTTATAGTTGAAAATACCTAACGCGCATTCCTAGCATAAATCCTCCCAGAGAACAAGTAATCCACATCCACATTTAAAGAAATGAGCAGCTAGCAAGTATCAAACAACTAACAATTCAGTAGGCGTCAACAAACTGACACGAACCCACAAACAAAAGTATGTCTGAACTAGTAAAACTAAACAAACAACAAACTAACTCGCTAAGACGAGGCAACAACCACGGCCAACACTGCCGCCCAGGAAACTCCAAAACCAGCACTGCTAACTGCTACTACTCTGAACCTGAGGCATTCGAAAGACAGAACACTTCAGCAAGAAGATACAAATGGTGGCAGGAAAAGTAATAAGCCAAAATAAGCAAAGGTCAACAGGGGTACCAACCCAAGACCAAAAACATTGAAGTAAAGTATAAAAGTAAACAGGGCATCAACAGAAAAAGAACTCCTACGTGATTTGTCACGTTCCACAAGGATACACCAGACGCACGAGGCTATAAGGTGACTACAAGAATAATTCACAAGAAAGAAAATACAAAACCTTTATTAGGCACCTGTGGTCGACTCTACCCAAAAACACGGCGAAGTGGTCACTCTTGGACACACCACCCACAAACACGGGCGAAGTGGTCACTCTTGGACACACCACCCAAAAACAAAACGGATATGTAATCCGTCTAACTGCGAGGGAGTCTCATACTCTCCACCATACACCGCAGACATCCAAAAACAAGGTAGACTTCCACAGGGCACTAATGAAGGTAACAAACACTACGGAGGTGGAATTGTCCACTAACTCCCGCATTCAAGAAACTACAACACAAATATCTCGAGATTTGGCTCGACAGATTCTACTTGACATTACCGAACTCAAGACGCGGTTGATCAACCTCTAGGAGCAATTTACAGTCCTAGATAAATTCTAACGCGCTAAATAACGAAAGCTGAAACGTGCATAGCCAACACTATGACACGCCAGGAACAAATAACCAAAACCAGACAAAAATCAGGCTTCCCAAGACAAAACCTTACAACAACAAAGGATCGCTGAGACGATTAATCATAACCATGATTTGGAAGAATAAGCGCAGAAAATTTATAAAACATGAAAGTATAGTCGTTACCATCAGATCGGACAAAGAGAAACGAGGGGAAAACCACCACTTGCCTTAGTTTTACTTGAAAAAGTCCTCTGAATCGCTCCACGTCGTAGATCGGGGCAAAAAGACTGCGGGAGGAGTTGAAATCTAGACAAAAATGGTCGAAAAGGGGGTTAGGTCCAAAAACCCATAACGAGAAAATCTCAAGAAACGGGGAAGAAATTACCACGAGGGCGTAGCTCTCGACGAGAGCTTTTCAGATCTACGATCGGTTTGGAATTTCGAACATCGAAGCACCGTCGACGGACACCGAAAGAAGTAAGGATGAACAACCTCTTTCTTGCTCACGCCGCTCTGGTTCGGGAGGAAAAAGAATCGGAGAAGAAGATGAAGAAGACATTTATACTAAAGGTGATAACAGGAAAAACAACAAAATAAAACGGGTTCAGCTGAACCGGTTTTCCTGAAGCAGAGGGAATGGGTTACTCGAGTATCAGGCAAAAACCTACTCGAGTAGTTCAATACAACCACTCGAGTATCAGAAGACCTACTCGAGTAGTTCAATACAACTACTCGAGTAACAGAAGACCTACTCGAGTAGTTCAATACAACTACTCGAGTAACAGAAGGCCTACTCGAGTAGCTCATCACAACTACTCGAGTAACAGAGACCTACTCGAGTAGTTCATTACATCTACTCGAGTAATAGAGAAGGAGTACTGGAGCACTAAGGGAATTACACGAGTACGACACGCGGATTACTCGAGTACTAAGGCAGCTTACTCGAGTACTACAAGGGAAAATACAGTGCACAAAAAAAATTATCGTCGAACGCAAGGCCTGATCGTCGATCCCAATTCAAAAATCGTCGAACTCAACACGGAGGCTCCGCTCGACGATCGTCGAACCCGACACAGCGCCCAGAAAAGCTTCGCTCGAGGAAAACAATCGTCGAGGTCCGACACAGCGCCCAGAAAAAGGAAAACAATCGACGATCGTCGAACCCGACACAGCGCCCAGAAAAAGGAAAACAATCGTCGAGCTCTGCTCGACGATCGTCGAACCCGACCCAGCGCCCATAAAAAATTTAAAACAAAAAGGTTGGTTCGACAAAATCCCACACTTTTGGGAGGGCTTCCCGAGAATCAACACAAGCCCAAGGCATTAAAATAGCAATTATCGTGTTCAGATAGTTGAACAAGGAATATGATATCAAAACAAAGGCTCAAACGCGCCGAATTAAACGAAACTCACGCCGTAGGCAAACACTGATGCTACGGACACAACAGTGAAGTCAAAACCAAAATACTACAAGCCATTCCAGAGATATTAACCGCCAAAATATGCGGTGAACAAAAACAAAACCCAAAACTTCGATCGCGCGCCGAGACTCCAAAAAAGCTCGGGTTGCGACGAAACTGGACGAGCACGTCCAAAACTACTCAAATCCAACACTCGGCGTTAAAAGTAATGCCACGTCGTCATAATTCTGACGTTGCCCATTCAAATAAAATCATCGAAAAATCGGGGGCGTTACAGTTCTTGGGAAGAGCCTTAGTTATAGCACTTGTTGAAGTGTGAGCTATAGGAACCAGTTTAGGTTCTGAGTTGTAAGATCTGAGGATCTGAGAAGGTGGAAGGAAGTTTGGCCGAATCTAGTGTACAGCTAGATAGGCGGAGGGGGAAAGTGGATGTACCCATCATTTGGGGAACCACTATAAATCTGTGTGCATACTGTGATAGCTATAGAATTTATCTGTGCTGTGATCAAATTATTAACTGTCTAAGTAGAATAAGAATTGAACCTATTCACCCCCCTCTAGGTGTTTAGACAATCTTGAAATCAATTCTTTCAGAGTTCAAGAGGGAGGTCCTACAAACCATCCACCTGGCATTCGCCACGAAGGGCGAGGGGGCTACGCTTTCTGTCCTGGTGGTCGTGGCCACTTCCCTGGGCGAGAACGCTCCTGATCAGTGACCCGGGAAAGAGGTCCCAGTCGAGAGTGGCGAGAGGGATCTAGACAAGTGGGAGATGTGGTTCAGAGAGTCGGAGATGTCCTACTACATGAGCAGAGATGGTTCAGTGCAACATGCCCAATGGTTCGAAGATGATGTCTCTATCAGGCAGATGTCGGACGCCTTCAAATGACGACTTTTTGCCATCACCTTGAAGTAGAAGGCTAGGGACTGGTTTCACCAGCTTCCTGCAAGCTCTATCTACCGCTTTAAGGACTTACAACGCGAGTTCCTCTTGAGGTTCTCGATGTCAAAGAAGAGGAAGAAGGGAGCTGGATGCTTGTTCGCGATCAAGAAAAAGCCGGAGGAGACGTTGGAGAGCTACGTCGATCAGTTCCAGGAAGAGATCCTTCTGGTCCAAGGTGGCTCCAGGGTATACCTTGAAGCTGACTTAACACCGGGCTTAAGGCAAGGATTCTTCAGCATTGAGCTAAAAAGGGTGCCCCTTTCCTTCGAAAAGTTGATGGAGAGGGCGACAAAAGAGATAGAGAGTGAGATGGAAAACCAACCATTCGCTAAGAAGCTGGCCAAGTTGGCTGAGGATGAGGTGAAGGGGCAGGGAGCTTGAAGTGAGGAGGAGGGAAGAGCCCCAAGGTCAAGTGAACCCAAGGGCAACAACAAGGTTAGGGGAATCAGGAGTCAAACAAATGGTTGGCCTACAGGCCCCAGGAGGGACCTGCCTAGGGGCAGGGGAGAGGATTTCAGGGTGGGGAGAATTACCGTGGATGTCAGGGGCGGTTCAACCCAACATTATGGAGGCAGGGTCAGAGACCACCCCTTCCGCCGCAGCAACAGGCGATGAAGATCGCCCGGAGAAGGGGAATGAGAAGAGGAGCTAAAAGAGGTAGGAGAGAAGGGGGCAGGACGGCGTTGCCTTTTTGTGACTTACATCAGGAGGAAGGTGTAGCATCCCGCCTTCAAAACGAGGTCTAGAAGGATCAATTGAACCAGGAAGGGGTTTGGACTAGGTCCTGACAAACTACGACCCGACCTATGCTATATGGTTAATGATAGTGTTTTAAATACTAAGCATATGTGCTCTGAATCAACGTTCGTCAGATGCATTGAGCTCGTATAGTCAATACGAATGCAGCAGATCTCGTTTTGTCTCGATCCGAGTTCATTTGGTGAAAATGACTATTTTGAGTGATGTTGTGCGCCGTCAGAATGTTTTTTTAAAATATTAAGCAAACGAGCTCTGAATTGACTAATGTCTGTCTCATTAGACTCGTACAGTCAATACGAGTGCATCGAGACTCATTTCATTAAATTCCTATATTGTTTGATCGGTTAAATAAAAATAAAGCTCGGGACACCTCGAGATAAGTAAACGCTTGATTTCAACTCCAACGCGTGGACATCAACTCGACACTCCATGACAAGAACCATGTGGACTTTGACATATTTGGGGAAAACCCATTTTGGATTGACTTGGTCAAACCATCTTCAAAATAGGATTTTTCCTATTTATAAACCCCGCAACTTCACTCCACCAAAAGCCCAATTCAAGTGATGATGTGGAGTTGATTCTAAGGGCTTGAATTCAGCAAGCCCAAGCTAGCCTAAACAAAACCCACACTCCCACTCTTTTCACTTGGCTCAAGCTTAACTGCTCGATCCCCTCCCCCAATTCAACAAAACCAAAATCCGTGTGCTGAATTCTGATTGGCCAGCGAAGTACAGTGGTACTCCCCCAATCAAATGCTACCGGCTGCCCATGCCAAGTCTAGTTGGCTGAACCTCAACTTCAGTATGAGAGAGAGAGAGAGAAAAGGAGGGGGAGGAGGTGCTCACGGCTTGGCTATAAAAACCTCCCAAAGCTTCAGTGAGAGGCGGGACCTCCAGAACGTCTCCCCCCAGCAGAGACGAAACCAGCCATCCTGGTTCGGGAGATCACCGACGCTGGAGAAGGTGGAGTAGACAACGCCAGCACCGCCCCTGTTTCCGCCACCCTACCTCACTAGGCTGGGGAAAATCTCCCCAGGCTCGTCCGAGAATAATAGGGAGCACTGTAATACCGGAGAGGGTCTGGCTACCCTCACAGGAAGAGTCTCAGGTGGTGGCATCGCCGGAGAGAAGACCTCCGACGGTGTCCGGAGCTTAATAGGCTCTGTTTAAACTCCTTCTGGCGGTTGGCTGCTGCACCAGGCCTCCAGACCACCGCCAGAGGAGAGCATGCCTCCGACGAGACTAGGCGGTGGCGCGCCAGGCCGGCGGCTGACTGCCGACGGAAGGAATCCGCGAATCCTTACGCCTCCGTCACTGTGAAATGTGCATGACGGCCTGTTTAACAGTTTAAGAACTTATAAATAAATATATATATATATATATATATATATATATATATATATATATATATATATATATATATATATATATATATATACTATTATATAAGGAAGAAACACTTTTTGGTGCAACATTGAGCTTTCCAATTTTGCCCTTCCACCAAATGGTGATTCACCCTTATGCCATAGAAATTGCGGCTGGGCCGGGCGGGTTGGGGCCGGCTGCGGGCCGGTGGGCGTGCGAAGCCCGCCACGGCGGGCTGGGGCCAGATTCGGGCGGCTGGGCGGGCGAAGCCCGCCGTGGGCAGCTGGGTACTGTCGCGTTTGGCCGTAAGGGCGGAGCCCCGTGTCGTGCATTTGTATATATATATATATATATATATATATATATATATATATATATATATATATATATATATGGCAAAATAATGATTTCAGTCCCTAAGATTTGAGACCTTTATGAAATCAGTGTTGGAGGTTGACTGGTTGACCAGCCAACAAGTCAAAAGTTTGGAATTTAATATTATTTTATGTTTGTATTTATTATGAGAGATGGTGCACATTTATGATGAGAGAGAGTTGTTTAGTTTTCTTTTGTCTATATAAAGGCTCCTTTGTACATGTTTGAAGATTGATGAATAGAGTGATAAACTCC
The DNA here is from genome assembly GCA_039583875.1 of Platanthera guangdongensis. NCBI lineage: Eukaryota > Viridiplantae > Streptophyta > Magnoliopsida > Asparagales > Orchidaceae > Platanthera > Platanthera guangdongensis. Next base: position 138,964,198 of record CM077156.1, on the reverse strand, counting down.
TAACCTTTGTTCCGTTTTTTAGAGAGAGAGAGAGGGAAGCGCCGCAGCGCTAGTGTGGTTTTCTGTCCGGGCGGTTAGGAGTTGAAGCCGGGCGACTTAGAGAGCTCACAGCGAGAGAGAACTCGCGGCTTGCGCGACCCGCGCTTTGGTGATCTCGGCAGGAGGAGCTCGCGCTGGTGTAGCTCTCGCAGGTGGAGCTCGCGCAGGAGCAGGTCGCGAATAGACCGATCTCGCCACGCGAGTTAGGCGGTCAAGCCGCAAGTGGGGTGCGGTCTCGCCTGGTGTTTTAGGCGAGAGGTGGTGAAGGCGACCTCGCTGGGTTGTAGTCGCGCATGGAGGCGAGAGCCCGCTCGCGCGGGGTGGTACTCGCCTATAGCGGGAGGTCGCGCGGTTTGGTGGCGGTCTCGCAGTTTGCTGTTGAGTTGTGGTGCCAAGTGAAATTGTGCGTGGAGTTGGGGTTGAGAGCGAGAGCCCATACACGTTTCCAACAAGTGGTATCAGAGGGAGGTTCAAGACCCTCGGAAGGTTTGAAGTAGGGGAGAGATGGAAGTTTGGAGGTGCCGTGCCGGGGCAAGTCCCCAAGTTGACGAAGACCAACTATGGGAACTGGAGCATACAGATGAGGGTACTACTAGCCTCCAAGGAGTTGTGGGAGGTAGTAGAGGATGGTGTGGAGGTGCTGACTGCCGAAGCAGAAGCCGCGTTGACGAACGCACAAAGGACAGCACTGAGAGAAGCTAAGAAGAGAGACAAGAAGGCGTTGTTCATTTTGTATCAAGGTGTAGATGAAGCTACATTTGAAAAGATCTCGGACGCCGAGACTTCGAAGGAGGCATGGGAGATCTTGCAGCGCTCCATGCAGGGAGTAGACAAGGCCAAGAAAGTTAAGTTGCAATCCCTCCGAGGCCATTATGAGATGATGAGGATGCAAGGGTCGGAGAAGGTTGGCGACTACGTGACCCGTCTACGGACGCTCACAAATGAAATGAAGAGAAATGGGGAGACCATAGACGAGGTTAGCTTCATGGAGAAGCTCCTGCGTTCTATGTCGAAGAAGTTCCGACACGTGGTGGTGTCCATCGAAGAGTCGAAGGACCTCACGGTGATGACGGCGGATGAATTGATCGGCTCGCTGCAAGCCCGTGAGTACAGAATGGCGCAAGATGATGAAGAAGTGAGTGGCTTGGGAAAAGCACTCCAGACTCAGCTGAACTTCGGAGAGAGCTCAGGAAGAGGTGGTGGCCAGCGCGACCGTGGCTACCAAGGAAGAGGTAGAGTAGGAAGAGGTGGTAGAGATCAAGGGAGAAGTCAACCACACCAGAAGGAGTTCGAGCAGAACCAAGGTTGGAACGCCGGAGGAAGAGGAAGAGGCCAAGGCAGAGGCCAAGGCAGAGGAGGAAGAGACCAAGGCAGAGGCCAAGGAAGAGGAGGTAGAGGAGACATGTCCCAGACTCAATGCTACAACTGTGGCAAGTTTGGACACATGAGCTATGATTGTTGGGCTCCTCGGAAGGGAGGGGAGGCCAACCACTATACGGAGACGAGCAACACGGGAGGTGACCCGATGATGTTCCTTACGGTCCAAGGTGTTGGAGGCGGAAGGAATGGAGTGTGGTACTTAGACACCGGAGCCAGCAACCACATGTGCGGTGAGAGGGAGCTGTTTACGAGCCTTGAACCAAATGGTGGTGAGGTGAGTTTCGGCGACGCCTCAAAGATTGCAGTGGAAGGAAGAGGAGTTGTGGCGGTCGTGTTGAGTGGGAAGGAGGTTCTCATCAACGACGTCTTTTATGTGCCGGGTTTGAGGAGTAACATCCTAAGCCTTGGGCAGCTGGTGGAGAAGGGCTACTGGGTCTTGTTGCGGGATGGCACCCTGGCCATGAAGGACGGCCATGAGAAAGAAGTAGTGAGAGTAAAGATGACGGCGAACCGTCTCTTCACTTTGAGCATGGATGTAAAGGAGACGGCATGTCTCGTGAGGAATGAAGAAGAGGAGGAAGCTTGGCTGTGGCACCACCGGATGGGGCATCTGGGGTTCACAGGCCTGAAGTTGTTGTCTGGATCAAAGATGGTGGAAGGACTGCCTATGATCACACCTCCTCATAAGGTCTGTGAGGCATGCACCAGGGGGAGCTCTCACCCCTTACTCTAGTGGTGCAAGCACGAGTGGAAGCGGCCCTGGAGGAGCAAGCACCAGTGGGAGCAAGGACCACCGTCCTCAGCCCAGGATGCGGAGGCTGGATGAGATATATGAGGAGACGGCACCAGCACTTAATAATTTTTCTTTGTATTGTCTGTTAGCAGATGTCGAGCCGTGCTCCTACGACGAAGCTGCCAAGGAGAATAGTTGGAGGAAGGCGATGGATGCGGAGATTGCTTCTATAAAGAAGAACTAGACCTGGAAGTTGGTCGACCCTCCTGCAGGCCAAAAACCCCTCGGGGTGAAGTGGGTGTACAAAGTGAAGAAGAACAAGGATGGAGGAGTGGAGAAGCACAAGGCCAGGCTAGTGGTGAAGGGCTATCGACAAGTCCAAGGCGTGAACTATGATGAAGTGTTTGCCCCCGTCGCCCGTGTTGACACCATCCGGTTGATCATAGCGCTAGCAGCTCACCATGGTTGGAGAATCATGCAGATGGACGTGGTCTCAGCATATTTGAACGGGTACTTGGAGGAAGATGTGTACATCGAGCAGCCTCCAGGGTACGTTGTGAAGGGGCAGGAGAGGAAAGTCTGCAAGTTAGACAAAGCACTCTACGGGCTGAAGCAAGGGGCAAGAGCGTGGAACGGAAGGATAGATGCTTACTTGCAAAAGCATGGCTATCAGAAGAGCCCGCATGAGCACGCCCTCTACACCAAGGTGGACCAGGAGGGCAACATGATGATTGTGTGCCTCTACGTGGACGACATGATTTTCACGGGAAACAATGCAGCTATGTATGAGGAGTTCCGGGGCATGATGAAGAAGGAATTTGAGATGACAGACTTAGGAGAGTTGAGCTACTTCCTAGGGGTGGAAGTGAAGCAGGAAGAAGATGAGATCTTCATATCCCAGAAGAAGTATGCAGAGGGGATCTTGAAGAAGTTCAGGATGGAGGATAGCAAGCCTATCTCCACTCCTGCTGACCCAGGGTTGAAGCTGAAGAAAGATTCTAAGGAAGGAGCGGTGGATCCTACCCTATTCAAGAGTTTGGTGGGTAGTCTACGCTACCTTACCTTCACCCGACCGGACATCATGTATGCGGTCGGAGTGGTGAGCAGGCATATGGAGGATCCAAAGGAAGACCACTTCACGGCAGCGAAGAGGATCCTGAGGTACATCAACGGGACAAGAGGTCACGGGCTGAAGTACTCCACTGGAGAGGAGCTGAAGTTAGTTGGGTACTCCGATAGTGACTATGGAGGCGATGTGAACGATCGGAAGAGCACTTCCAGATATGCTTTCAACATGGGCACGGGGGTGTTCTCTTGGAGCTCGAAGAAGCAGGCAACGATAGCTCTATCGTCCTGCGAGGCTGAGTATATTGCAGCAGCAGCTGGTACCTGCCAAGCCATCTGGCTAAGGAATCTGTTGGAGAGTTTGCAGCATGGAGTGGATGGGCCAACGACTATGTTGGTGGACAACATGTCGGCCATCCAGCTCGCGAAGAACCCGGTACTACATGGAAGGAGCAAGCACATCGAGACGAGGTATCATTTCCTCCGTGAACAAGTGGAGTTGAAGACAGTGGAAGTGAAGTATTGCCCGACCGGAGAGCAAGTCGCGGACATCTTCACCAAGGCGTTGAAGGTAGACACGTTCCTGAAGCTCAAAGGCAAACTTGGCATGTGCTGCCAAGTTTGAGGGGGAGTTTGTTGGAGGTTGACTGGTTGACCAGCCAACAAGTCAAAAGTTTGGATTTAATATTATTTTATGTTTGCATTTATTATGAGAGATGGTGCACATTTATGATGAGAGAGAGTTGTTTAGTTTTCTTTTGCCTATATAAAGGCTCCTTTGTACATGTTTGAAGATTGATGAATAGAGTGATAAACTCCCAACCTTTGTTCCGTTTTTTAAAGAGAGAGAGAGGGAAGCGCCGCAGCGCTAGTGTGGTTTTCTGTCCGGGCGGTTAGGAGTTGAAGCCGGGCGACTTAGAGAGCTCGCAGCGAGAGAGAACTCGCGGCTTGCGCGACCCGCGCTTTGGTGATCTCGGCAGGAGGAGCTCGCGCTGGTGTAGCTCTCGCAGGTGGAGCTCGCGCAGGAGCAGGTCGCGAATAGACCGATCTCGCCACGCGAGTTAGGCGGTCAAGCAGCGAGTGGGGTGCGGTCTCGCCTGGTGTTTTAGGCGAGAGGTGGTGAAGGCGACCTCGCTGGGTTGTAGTCGCGCGTGGAGGCGAGAGCCCGCTCGCGCGGGGTGGTACTCGCCTATAGCGAGAGGTCGCGCGGTTTGGTGGCGGTCTCGCAGTTTGCTGTTGAGTTGTGGTGCCAAGTGAAATTGTGCGTGGAGTTGGGGTTGAGAGCGAGAGCCCATACACGTTTCCAACAATCAGTTCCAAAACTTTAAATTTTATGCTTTTGGTCCCAAAGATTTAATACCTTAAGATTTTAGTCTCTAACTCTATTAAGTTGTTATCTCTAATGAAAATAAATGCTTAAGTAGGAATTAAATGATGATTAGGCGAGATTCCTTCGAAAAAGCTACACATGCAGTTAAGCTTCATACCCACCAAATCATTCATGGTTTCGCTAAACTACAGTTGAGGATTTTTCTGAATTGATCGAAGATCTGAAAACACCGAAAAATCAGCTAGCGGAGATACCCACGAGACTTCTAGGGATGTATGGTACGTGCACGGCGGTCGGGAAGTGACTTCGGGTAAGACAGGAAGAGGCGAAAGTGGAGAAGCAGAGCATGCAATTCGTCTTAATGCTGATGTAGTTGATCCCTCTTTCACATGTGGAGTTGTCGGTGGTTACGTTGGAGAAGGATGTGGGTCTCCGGTGAAAGATGGAGTTTTCTTCGGGCTGGATGTTTTCTGAAAGATGGAGTTTATGAACCTAGGAGCTCTTGTAGCTTCCGCTACTCAAAGTTTATAAAATATCCAAGAGATTCTAGATATCAAAATAAAACTTGAAACGAAACCAGAAAAAATTTATGTAGAAACAAAATGGGAGTGTTTCCCTTCAAAATAAAATTTATGTCGGTGGTTACTTTTGACTGAAAAATTAACTATCATTTTTAGGAAGAATTGCTTCTAATCACCATTTAATTACCACTTAAACATGTATTTTTATTAGGGAGAACGGTTTAAAAGAGTTAGGGACTAAAATCTTGAATATATTAAATGCTTGGGACCAAAATCCTAAAGTTAAAAGTTTTGGTACTGATTTCATAAAGTTCTCAAACCTTAGGGACTGAAATCATGATTTTGCCAATAAAGTTCCCAAACCTTCGGGTCTAAAGATTTGCATAGGATTTGCAAATCCTAGGCCTGTGGCGTTGGAAGAGGGCCGACGGGTTCATCGTCATATATGCTATAGGAGCCCGTGCTTGTCTAAATTTTATAAATGTTTATATATATATCTATACTACTCTAAAAGGAAGTATGTTGGTCTGCCAATAAAAATGAGTTCAAAAATAGGCTGAATTACATGACCGTCGGATTTGTCTGTTTTATTTCTATGTCGTTGGATCCTGGACTGTAAATAGCGAAATAGGTCTGCAAATAAAAAAACCAAAAAACCTAAAGATTTCTCTCTCCTAAAACATAATCACCGAATCACTCCCAAGTCCCACCCCCCACCCCCCCCCCCCCATTATCACGGTCTCCGCATCAGCCGGCGGCTGAGCCGCCGGCGGCCTGACCGGAGACCCCCCGCAGGTTCGTCGGGGGCAGGCGAACCTGCAGGCGGTATTCCGGTGGCGCTCCGGCGGGGCCACCGTCGGCGGTGGCCATGACCGTGAGGCCTAGATCTGGGCCACACGGTCAGGGCCACCGCCGGCGTTGGCCCCGCCGGAGCGCCACCGAATTGACGAGAAATTTCATCAAGGTCAAATCTGAATAGTGCGGGACCCGATCGACTCTCTTAATAAAGTAGAGCATGTGATTGAGCTCGACACCTTAATCACTTGACAAATAGTTCGGTGTTTGCCGAATTGTCGATTTTAAAGCACAAGATTTTCTTCTGAATAGGTATGAATTCATATAGCCAAATTGGTGTAACCCAAGAGGCCACGACTCATGATCAGTCGAGCCAAGGACTGTGGCTTATTAGAGTCACAAACTGGGATTATAAGGCCGTTGAGCAGGATAAGGCTCAAGTCTTTGACTCAATCTCTAGTTATCTAGACGTTGGTTGGTTTTGGCTTGCGAAGCTTTAAATGACATAATGTTTATCGTTCATACGCTATGATAGATTGAGCATTCAGAAAATGTGCCCTGAGATGTTATTCCTATGAGAATAAGTTATTGCCTCCAAGATAATATTCCTACAGGAATAAGTTGTGTCCCCGAGATATTGTTCCTATCGGAATTGGATGTGCTTCAGAGATACTATTCCTACGGGAATAAGTGGTTGCTTCAGAGATATTATTCCTACAGGAATAAGTTGTTGTCTCTGAGATACTATTCTTACAGGAATAAGTTGTGTCTTCGAGATATTGTTCCTATGGGAATAGGATGTGACTCCGAGAGACTATTCCTACAAGAATAAATTATTACCTCTGTGATACTATTCGTACGGGAATAGATAGTTGCCTCTGAGATACTATTCCTACGGGAATAAGTTGTGCCTCCGAGATATTATTCCTACAGGAATAAGATGTGTCTCCGATTTAGTAATTCTAAACAATGGAGTTATGTTTTTTGCAGACCAGACTTGGAATTCTATAAATAGACTCTGTGAGCACCTTTGGAGAGGATACAGTTCTTTTGGCTTCTTCCATCTTGGGTTATTTTGGTTTGGCTGTGAAAGCCCTCCAAGGTACCGAGCTCAGCTTTTGACTTGAGAGGGGCAGCGTTCTAGAGATCTTCCGGGTGTGTGGTGCGACCTTCGTGCTGCAACCATGATCAATTTCTATTTCCGAGTGACTGGTCAAGAGTTAAAGTTCGGGAAAAGTAAATGCCAGCAACCCCCTTGGGTCCAAACTCTCGTTGAGACTAAGTTTTGATTTCAACAATGAAAATTTAGTCACAGATCATGATGGATGACTGATACAAGAAAATGAAAGAAAACGTGAACACAGTAAACTTATAATTCTCCAAACCTATCTTTACCTTAAAAAAGTCTTCTCTCTCTTGAAAATGAACCAATATAGAAATCCGAGAAATAAAATACATAAAACGAAAGTGAAAATTGGATCTAAACCGGAATCTCTCTCTTAATGCTGAACTCCCAGAATGCTTCTGAATTTATAGGTGAGAAATTTTGGAGTACAAGCCTAGGGTTCATGGGGGGTGTCTGGGCCTAGAAAAAACGCCAACTAAAAAGCCCCGGAAGTATTCTGGGAAAACCATCATTTTGGTCATAAAATGATATGACACACCGATGTACCGAGGGAGTGTTTTGGATCTGGTCGGGATGCCGAAGGATGTGCTTTGAAATTCAGTGGTACACGCATTGAGCAAACAAGTGCACAACATGTACTAGGGCGTGTCTATGACTATTCATAATTCTTGCTCCAAATCAGCAACTCAGTAAACTCATTTGCATCTAAGTTATAATAGACCCTTCCAGCAACCTGAAAACACAAAAAATCATTCTTGCTCCAAATCAGCAACTCAGTAAGCTCATTTTCACCAAAGTTATAGTAGACCCTTTCAACAACCTGAAAACACACACACACACACACACAAAAAATCAATAAATAAATAAAGTAAAACTAAATGAAATTAATTAAAATAAAACCAAACCATATTAAATAAATATATAAAATAAACAATCTCAGTGGCTGGTCGGGTCACTCCACTCCACTCATTCTCACCGAGAGAGTGATGCTCCCTTCAATCTTTTTCCTCTCGAGAATACGTAGAGAGGACCAACACTGGACATGGGAGGCATCCCGATCTTCATAGGCTTGAAGGCTGGTTTGAACAGAACTTTGAGCAAGTTACCTGTGCCGATCAGAAATCTTGACACTACGTGTTGAAATTGTTGAAGTGTAAGTGACTGATCAGGCAAACCGCGCGAACCGCGCATACTGAGCGGATTGGAGGCCGCGGTCTATGCGAGCTGCGATGCGGCCTTGTGTATAGAGGATGCCGTGTAAATCTTTAGCGGCCTATGCAGACTGATGTTGGAGTTCGGGAGATCGCTATTGGTTCGGCGGACTTGGCGGTCTGATGCTTTGTTCACTGTCTCGTTGTATACTGCCTTGCCTACCTGCGGCGATCTTGGCGGACTTGACGGACTTGGCGGTCCGTTGCGAGCTGGAGTCGTGTCCGCAGGTGTTGCGGACTTGGCGGTTTGATGTCTTGTTCACTGTCTCGTTGTATACTGCCTTGACTACCTGCGACGATCTTGGCAGACTTGGCGGACTTAGCGGTCAGTTGCGAGCAGGTGTTGTGTCCGCAGGTGTTGCGTACTGGCTCTTATCCAGGAGTGATGTAGGCGTGTTATCTTGTGGACCGACCATGTCCAAGCGGCCTGGGCGGACTGGTGAAGGCGGATTGCGGGTTGGGGGAGGTATTCCTATCAGCTAGGGTGGTGACCACATCTCTCACCGAACCTATAAATAGGACCCCTCAGTGACAACATAATCATCGAAGAACAGCAAGCACAAACTCGCGTTAGAACCTGCGGCCTGATTTTATCTGACCGCGCGGCTTGCTGAAGTAAATTGTCTGTGCAGGTTGTGCGGACAGGACCAAGCAGCTTTTCTTCTAGCTGGCGAGTTGGGCAGTTCACGGACAACAATCTGTGGAGTGAAGTTCTGAAGCAGCGGTCTGGTTCTGGAGGTTGCGGACTGTGTTCATGTTCGAGCGGCTAGTGCAGTGTGCCGGTCTCGGCGGTCTGACGGACAACAGTTGCGGCCTGTGGCGGTTTCGACGGACTGTGCTCTAAGGCCGCAGTTATCTTTCTGTTTTTTGTTTTTGTTCTGTTATTTTTCATATTGGCGAAATCATGTCTCGCCATGTATGTCTCGCTTTGTAGGAAGACTGTTATTATCAATAAATAACCACTGTTGCTGCATGTGTCTCTGGCTGTGATCCAACTTTTTTAGTTGATATAACTCCTGCTCATTCCAAGATCCAAAAATTTTACATGGTATCAGAGGGAGGTTGGAGTGATTAAGCAGTGATCAACTAGAAGTTGTTGTTTCTCTTGTGAAGAGGAAACCAGTGTTAGAGTCATGAAAGCAGGATATGTAATAGGTCTTGGTATTGAACTCCTAACACAGACTAACTTCAAGAAGTGAAAGTCTTGTATGGAGAGCTATCTTCAAGGTGAGGACCTCTGTGAGGTGGTTGGAGGAGATTGTACTCAGGAAGTAGTTCTTACTGGTGATAATGCTCAGGAAGTGAAGACTTGGAAGAGAACAAATGCAAAGGCAGAGTTCACTCTCAAGAGAGCTATCTCACCTGAACTCTTCAATCACATCATTGGTTACAAATCAGCTGCGGAGATCTGGATGGCCTTGGATGGCCTTTTCAACAGGAAGAATGTAGTTCGGCTATAGTTCTTAGAAAATGAGTTGGCGAAGGCCACTCAAGGAGATTTATCTGTCTCCACTTTCTTTCTTAAGATGAAAAACCTTTGCGCAGAGATTTCTGCTTTGGTCCCTGATGAGTCTATCTCTGAGGCGAAGCTGAAGAGGCATATTATCCGTGGTTTGCGGAAGGAGCACCTCGCCTTTGTGACGTCTGTTAAGGGATGGGCAAATCATCCATCCTTGTTAGAGTTGAAAAATCTGCTTGCATCACAGGAGAGCTTGACAAGACAGATGGCGGGGGTGTCTATCTTAGAAGGAGAGAACAAGGTGTTGTTTTCTGGGAAGAAAAAGTGGGAGAAGAAGAAGAAGCCTTCTGGAGGTGATGGACCTTCATCTTCATGAGGTCAGCAGGAGAGGACCTATGCTCATAAGTCTGAGGGGAAGAAGGAATAGCTTAGGTGTTACAGGTGTAACAAGCTAGGTCACTTCAAAAGGGACTGCAAAGTTAATCTTTAGTAAGGGCATGCTGCAGAGCAGGAGGAACCTGATGCAAGGGAGGATGATGGTGGTTGGAGAGGAGCCTTCTTGACTACTCTTTGTGCTTCTGCTCCTATCAACTATCAGGAGGATTGGATCGTGGACCGGGGTGTGGTCATCACCTCACTGGAGATGAGTCAAAGTTCTCTTCATCGCAGCCATACTCAGGTAATGATGTTATTATCACCGCTGATGATACTGTTCACGCAGTCGAGAAGGAAGGGATTGTCTCCATAGGCAGTGATAGAGGGCCACTTACTCTAAAGAGTGTATATCACATGGCTGGTATGAAAAAGAACCTCTTCTCCGTGACCAACGTTGTTGACGCTGGGTATTACATTCTGTTTGGTCCAACGGAAGTGAAATTTCTTCGAAATGTATTAGCCGTGAAAGCTGATGTTGTTCACATTGGGAGGAGAGCAAAAGACATGTACGTTTTATTTATAAGTTCTTATGTTGATAAGATGAGGAAAAATGATAGCGCAACCATTTAACATGAGAGGTTGGGGCATGTAGGAATGGACAAATTGAAGGCTATGGAGGTAAAGGGCCTGGTCAAGGGCTTGCCTAGCTTGTCCTCCTACAGAGACGGTCATGTTTGCGCGGGATGTCAGTATATTAAGTCTCATCGATTTCATTTGATAAATCGCAAAGCAGAAGTAAACAGCCGTTGGAGTGCATTCACGGGGACCTGATGGACCAACTATCACCCCAAGCCTCAGAGGCAGCAAGTATATGCTGGTGTTAATTGATGATTACACCAGATATGTCTGGGTGTATTTTCTGAAAGAAAAATCAGAAGCGTTCAAAAAGTTTGTGGAGTTCAAGGAGCTCGTGGAAGGTCGAATAGGCCTGCGGATTAAGAAGTTGAGGACTAACAATGGTGGAGAGTTCACCCTTGCCGAGTTCTCAAATTTTTGCAGGAAGAGCGGTATTCGAAGAGAGCTTACTTGTGCACATACCCCACAGCAGAACGAAGTTGCAGAGAGGAATATCTGTCATCTGACGAAGACTTGCAAGTGTTGGCTTCATGCCAAGAGTATCCCAAGGTCCTTCTTGGCAGAGGGAATGTCTTGTGAAGCCTATGTTATTAACTGAACGCCTCTAAGTCCTATCAACATGATGACTCCTCATGAACTGATTATTAAACTGAGTATTGATCTCTAATCACTTCAACCTTGGTGTCCTTTTCCTCTATCTCCTTTCAAAAATTTGAATCCTCTGTAATTAATGCTGTCGGCCTGAGAATAATCAGCATTAATGTAATTCCCCAACTGTCTTGTGTAATTAATGCTCTCTCTAACGGATACATTCAAAGAATGTTAGAGCATTAATTTGTCAAGGATTATCGCATTTGGTTGAGGACAGAATGCCGGAAATGGCTAAGTATGGAATCGTCGAATCAGTTGGCAGAATTCGTCGAACTGAATTGCCAATTCGTCGAGCTGAGATGTTTAATTCGTCGACCAGACAACTTCCTGTTCGTCGAGCTGAGTTCTAAGATCGTCGAGCTGATAACAGAGCCGCATGCTTCAGAGCCTTTGCCTTTTCTGTATGAAGTTCGTCGAGCTGAGTTTGTAGCTTCGTCAACTGGAGTTCAGCAACCTTCTAGACTTAGTCAAGTATTTTGTGTTAACAGATATTCTATGTGTCGACATGAATCTTCTGGTGTCGACACAGGTGGATATCGACTGATTAGTCTTGGTATCGACACAAGTCTTCTGGTGTCGACATACGTTTTTTTGGTGTTGACATAAGTTAGTGTCGACACATGCCCTAAGTGTCGACACAAATCTTCTGGTTCCAGAATTTGTCGAGTAGAGTACTGAGTTCGTCGTCCTGAGAAGTTGACTTCGTCGACCTGAGAAGTTGTGAACTTGAGATCCAATTTCGTCGAGCTCAGAACCTTGTTCGTCGACCAAAGTCTGAAATTGGACTTAGAATAATTTGAAGTTATCCTGACTTTAGTTTGTTGAAGTATCCCAACTTTCGTCGATCAAAGAATGAAGATCGTCGAGCTCAGCTAGATGACTTCGTTCAAGGAGAAACCAAGTATTGCTCACCTTCGGGTATTTGAGTCAACCTGCTATGTGCATGTTCCTGACACTCTTCGGACGAAGCTAGATGCGAAAGCAAGGAAGCTAGTTTACGTGGGGTATGATGATAGGAAGAAGGGTTGGAAGTGCATGGATCCAGAGACACGGAGATTTATTGTTTCTCGGGATGTAGTGTTTGATGAGCTGACATCTTACAAAGGGAGTTCAAGAATTGAACTACCTGAGAGCAGGGTTGACGGATAAGAAAAAGCTGCTGTGAATCTTCAAGTAGAGATGCCTGTTTCACCAGAAGCTCCAGCCGTGTCTAGCTCAGAGGAGGAAACTTTTGGTTTTGGAAGTAGGGGAGGCGCGTCTGGAAGAGAAGCTAGTACAGAAGAGGCAACTGAGGAGGTGGTCAATCACGCACAAACTTTGAGGAGATCAAAGAGAACTATCAAGCAACCAGCCTGTTATACAGAAGGAAACATGGTGAGTTTCGTCTCATGTTTCTTTGCTGATCCTCTGGATGAGCGGGAGCCATCATGTTTCGAGAAGGCCACAGGAGTCAAGGAGTGAGACTGTGCTATGAAGGAGGAGATGACTGCTCTCAAGAAGAATGAGACGTGATCACTTGTACCTAAGCCGGAAGACATCACTCCAATGACTTGTAAGTGGGTCTACAAGTTGAAGAAGAAGACAGATGACAACATCGAGCGGTACAAGGCTCGCCTTGTAGCTCGAGGATTTTCACAACAGTATGAGGAAGATTATGAGGAGACGTTTATTCCAGTTACTAAGATGACTTCAGTACGATGGTTATTGTCTTAGCGGCATTCAGTGGATGAGAAATTTGGCAACTCGACGTGAAGAATGCCTTCTTGTACGACGAGATTCACAATGATATCTTAATGATCCAGCTGCCTGGGTTTATCTCTGAAGAACATCCAGACTACGTTTGCAAGCTGAAGAAGGCCCTTTACGGGCTGAAGCAAGCGCCAAGAGCATGGTATGGGAAGATTGCGGAATATCTTTTGTTCTGCGGGTTTCCTGCTTCAGACTCAGACTCAAGCTTGTTCGTCAAGAAGAAGTGGGAGCTTCAGGTCATCGTACTATTGTATGTGGATGACATGATTGTCACCGGAAATTCAAAGGAGGTAGCAAGGATGAGGGCCGAGCTTGCTATCAGATTTGAGATGAAGGACTTGAGTTAGCTCCACCATTTCCTTGAACATGAGGTACAGAGGCGGGAGAACAAAGTGTTTGTGTCCCAGACTGGCTATGCAAAGCGGATCGTACAACGATTTGGCATGGAAGGGGGGAAAATCAGTTCTACACCTCTAGAAGCATGTTTGAAACTTCGACGTGATGAGGGGAGAATTCTTTCTGATACATTGGTGTTCCGAGCTCTGGTTGGAAGCTTGATCTATGCGATAAGGGGAGAATTCTTTCTGATACATTGGTGTTCCATATGAAGGTTTGAGGACCTACTCTGCTCTGCGGGGACAATGAGAGTGCTCTCAAACTGGTAAATAATGTAGTTTGTCACACGAGAACAAAACATATAGATATCGAACACCACTTCATTCGTGAGAAGGTACTGGAGGGATCTCTCATGGTTGAGCATGTTCGGAGTATGGACAATATGACAGACATCTTCACAAAACCGCTAGCCAAGGGACCGTTCACCCGGTTGCAGAGTTTGCTTGGGCTGAGTTCCACTTCCCACTTCAAGGGGGAGTGTTGAAATTATTGAAGTGTAAGTGGCTGATCAGGCAAACCGCGCGAACTGCACGGACTGAGAGGACTGGAGGCCGCGGTCTATGCGAGCTGCGGTGCAGCCTTATGTATAGAGTGAAAGAACTAGTGCCTAATCACCTAGAGGGGGGGGGGGGTGAATAAGTGACTTTTATCTTTTTAACTTTAAAGGCAGAACTACTATACAGAAAATGCAATTCTACAATTATCACAACACAGCAACCATACAATCAAACATACACAGAGTGCACACAGGATTTATAGTGGTTCCCCAAGGTCTGGGTACATCCACTTTCCCCCTTCGCCTATCTAGTAGTGTACTAGATTTGGCCTAACTTCTCCACTTCTTCTCAGATCCTCAGATCTTACAACTCAGAACCCCAAACAGGTTCCTACAACTCAGAGTGTCCTCACTCCTACAACTCAGGCACAAAGTCTTATCACTCAGTCTGCACCAAGACCTACACTCAGGCTAAACAGCCATACCTCAGCCTTCAATCAAGGCCTACACTCAGAGAATATAATCTCCTACACTTAGACACAAAAGCCTTACCTCATCCTTTATAGTTTAGGCTTACAACTCAGATCTATACAAGATCCTACTGAAAATAAAGTTTACAAAGTATTTAACCACAACTCTGAAAGAGAGATGAGTTGACCGGCTTCTTGATGAGTTCTTGGAAGAACTAGGCAGAGATCAACCACCCTTGGCTTTCTTCAAAGCTTCTTGAATTAGAACACAGTAGGGCTGAGTCTCCTCTGAAGATGATCTTCTATCAACTTCTGTCTTGAGAATCAGATCTCAATCTGAATCTTACTTTTCAGCCTGGTTCAACAGCTTTTCTTCTTAGAAGGAGCTCTCTCTCTCCAACTTCTTAGATCTTCTCTTGAAGGTCTTCTTCTTTGTTGTGTTGTTTTTCAATTCATTGATCATTTTTCTTGTTCTGTCAAAGGAGAAAGGTCTTTAAATAGACTTCCTCCAAGGTAACCGGCTGATCCGGTTTCTAACAACCTTCTGACAGCTCTGTCAATTGCAGTTGACCGGTTGAAATGGCAGCTGTCAAGTCATCCAGTCACTTCTTGAAATATCTGTCACTGTCTGTAAGTGTCGAGACAGATAGTCTTTATGTGTCGACACAAATAGACTAAGTGTCGACACAAGTAGACTAAGTGTCGACACTAGCATTGATGGTGTCGACACAACTCCTTGTGTTGTTGTGACAGCTTCTCGACACTGCTACTTCAGAATGTGTCGACACTGATTCTGTGTGTCGACACAAGCCTTCTGTAGAATGTGTTGACACTGATTGAGTGTGTCGACACAAGTACTTCTTCTTCAATACTTAGTTGATTTCTGCTGTGTGTCGACACAACTCCTTTGTGTCGACACAACTCCTTGTGTTGTTGTGACAGCTTCTCGACACTGCTACTTCAGAATGTGTCGACACTGATTCTGTGTGTCGACACAAGCCTTCTGTAGAATGTGTTGACACTGATTGAGTGTGTCGACACAAGTACTTCTTCAATACATAGTTGATTTCTGATGTGTGTCGACACAACTCCTTTGTGTCGACACAACTCCTTGTGTTGAAACTTGCTAAGTGTCGACACATCTTCTTTGTGTCGACACATGCCTTCATGTGTTGAAATTTTGCTGAGTGTCGACATATCTCCTTTGTGTCGACACATGCCTTCATGTGTTGAAATTTTGCTGAGTGTCAACACATCTCCTTTGTGTCGACACATGCACTTTAACTTTGTTGAAGTTCGCTGAGTGTCGACATAGCCTCCTGGTGTCGACACTTTTGATGTCGACAAAGTTTCTCTGGGTGTCGACACTACTTCTAAGTGTCGACACAGATAATGTTGACAATTCTTCACAGTGTGTCGACACAGCATGTATGTGTCGACACTTTTCTTCTGGTGTCGACTCTGCCTTCCTGGTGTCGACACAATTACTCCAAGTGTCGACACAACTTCTCTAGGTGTCGACACAAGCCTTTTTAAGTGTTGACACTTCTCCTCTAGGTGTCGACACATGGACTTAGAAACCTTTCCTGCTATCCTGCAGTTACTTAACCTGCACAAATAAACTCAAAGCACATCAAATACACCTTGATGTATATCATTGAGTAGGGTGAGAATTCTTCAAATCAGATACATATATTTCAATGTACCCAACAATCTCCCCCTATTTGGAGAAGTCATAACTCTTAGTCAATGATATACACCATACATAACAAATTCTCAGTATGATGTAAAACAGTATTATAAGACAGGGTAAATACTAAACATGTATAAACAATTATCTCAGAACAATAATGTAATAGATTGAACATATAACATTGTTCTTACAACTTCAAACATTTTCATTAATCAAAAGTTTACATAGAGTTTAATGCAAATGATTACAAATTGTAAACTAAAGAAAATTCTATCCTATGGCTGCTCTGGTTCCTTGATAACAATGCTCTTTCCAGATTGAATCTTTGCTTGAACAGGAGCATCATTGTCATCAGCAGGCTTCTTCCCTTTAAGATCTTTCTTTTTCTGTTCTTCAGCCCTTATCTTCTGTCTTTCAAAATAGTGATAAGGCTTGGGGAAATACTTGCTAGGCTCCTGTGCATTAGGAGGTAGCTTCCCTAATTTGCCCTTCCTTCTGTATTGTACTATGGCCTCTTGCCTAGCTTCATGCTTTTTCCATTCCTGGTCAGAATACCATTTGCCCCTCTCTAGGAAATTATCCTTAGCAGCCTTCCAAGCAGTTAATATGATATTCCTAGAGG
The DNA here is from genome assembly GCA_039583875.1 of Platanthera guangdongensis. Classification (NCBI taxonomy): domain Eukaryota; kingdom Viridiplantae; phylum Streptophyta; class Magnoliopsida; order Asparagales; family Orchidaceae; genus Platanthera; species Platanthera guangdongensis. The sequence goes on along the minus strand of CM077156.1, from coordinate 138,947,451 downwards.
TTGGGCTCCATTGCTCAAAATTCTGGCCTTAATTCAGCTTGCTCTCTGAACCTTTTCTTAGATAATTGGGCCTCTTGTTCTTTTAGAACTGCCTCTGGCACAGGCTGTACAACTTTATCAAGAATAATATTCTGATTACCCTCAGGAGGACTATACATAGATTGTACCTCCTGATGTATCATGTCAAAATCTACAGGAGGATATATCACTTGAGCTACTTCAGCTTGCTCTCCTCCAAAATAAGCAGGATTTATGCCAGACTCTGCTACATTATCATCATCACATAAAGGTGGATATCCAAGGGTGGCTCTGATGGAGTTTGAAATACATTTTGCATGATCAAATCCTGCTTTGACTAACACCCTCTCCCCCTTTATGACTTCTCTCTCTATATGATCCATAAGATCATCCTTCTGGAATCTGATTTGAGCATTTAAATAGTTAAATCCATCTTGATAAAAAGGTTTTAACCTTTATAGCCTGTCAGTAATAATCTTTTGAGAATGTGCAATGGCAGTGTGAACTGCATGTAGGCTCTCTTGGAGTTGCTTATCAAACTCTGTCTTGCCAGTAGCACTTGCTGCAGTTTGAGCAGCAGCTAGATTCCGCATTTCAGTGACTATCACATTGTGTGATTCAGTTAAATTGTCATTCAGTCTAATTTGATTTTCCAGGACATATCCTTTGTTTCACTGCCAAGTCATCAATCTGTTTCTTTATATTCTCTTGATGAGTAGCCAGATAGACCACTGCATTCCCTCCTTTATGGAAACAATCAGTCATTTCCTTCTTGTTTTGATTCATTTCAAATCTGATAGATTTTATGTCTTGAGCTAGATCAAATTGAAGTGATTTATGACCTTCATCCATATACTTTTCGAAAGCTTTCCTTTGCTCATCCATCTTGATTTGCAAAGCCACCACCAGAGAACTATAATCAGTAGTTGGGGCAGGCTGTGGAGCAATTGTCTGTAGTGCTTTCTTGTAGGTCTGGCTTCTTCTCTTGAAGACCTGGAACTTCCTTTTCTTGGCTCTAGCAGCCTCTTCATCTTCTGATGCAGAAGTACTGGCAATGTCTACTCTGTCCTTAGGACTAGGAGGTAACTCCTTCTCAGTCCTTGATAGTTCCTCAGCATGCCTTTGCTCCTCAGTCTCTTTTGTAGCAGTCTCCCCTATTTGCTCCCCCTCAAGATTGTCCTTCTCCCCCTCAACAGCTGCTTTCTCTCCCTCAAGGTCTGTCTGTACAAGATCAGGGAACATCTCTTCTAATGTAAACTCCTGTTGAGGATGGACTGGTGAATCTCTGTGCTCAGGGTCATCTAATACCTCTTTATCAGCAACTGATGTGTCCTCCATGACCACATCCTGGGGTTGACTATGTATCTGTGTTTGCTGATTAACATCAAGTAATGATTCAGTCAAAACTTCATCCTCAATAGTGAAATCTAATTGATTAACTTCAGTGATTACCTCTAGAATGGTTTGGGTAGCCCTTTCACTCTCTAATTGAGTTGGCTCATCCACATGGAGAGGCTCCTCCTGGAGTGGATCCAGGTGAATAGAGCTAGCTGATGGTAGCTCCCCTGCCTCTGAGCATCTTCTTGTCTTGCTGGTGACTGTCCAGCATTTCTTCCCTCTTCATCATCAGAACTGAACACCACTTTCTCCTCTGAGCTACTTGAGGATTCTTGTGCCACAATGGCTGTCTTCTTCTTCTTCTTCTGAGGTGTTTCCTTTTCTGGAGTTGGCATTTCCTTTGTTAACACTCTATCCCACCTGGAGAAAATTCTTACATCCATTCTCCTCATATGATTTATCTTAGAACCAGCAGCTTGGTTCATTACTTCAGGGATACTGCCAGCTAAGTATAAACTCAGAATTCTACCCAGATTGAGTTTCTTCAGGCTCTCTTTTATCTTATCAAACATGACTGCAGACCAATCAGTATTAAATTTGAAAATTATCCTTGTCATCAAACTGAACATGTGAGCTGAAATTCTATCATGCCCACCAGGCTTGCTCAGTATTACCTTGCCAACTATCTCAGATAAAAACTTGTCTTGCATGTTCATGCCTTTCCTGTTGAAAACTGATCCTATTTTCAGGCTTGAATCAAGTCCACACCATGTCAGTGCCTCCCTTGTCTTTGAAGCAGATACATCTTCCTCTTCTTTAGTTCTAGGGAGATGTAGAACTTTTCTTAGAGTCTTATGAGAGACCTTCACCTTTGCCCCATGAACTTTGGACTTAATCTTGAGTCCAGATTCATCAAGAGTAGCTGCACTCAAGAATTCAAGGACCTCCTTCTTCCAGATCTTGATTGGTTCTGATACAAGATACTCTAATCCAGTCTCGGTAATTAGGGTTACCACACCTTGGATTTCTGGTTCCGCGTCATCAAAGGCATGTCGCACGAGCTCATATCCTTCATTAATGTTCTCTTCTAGCTTGGGCGCCATTAGAGTTTGAAGAAATTTTGAATTTAGAGAAGAGTGATGTCGACACACAAGTTTGGTCTCGAAACTATGGTGAGCGTGTCGACAAACAATGACGAAGACCTATTTATACAGTTCTAAAATTGAAGGTGAAAAGGCGCGTCAAAATACTTGAAATGTGTCGACACTGTTGAAAAGTGTCGACACTTACTTCTAATGTCTCGACAACTATGTGTCGACACAAGTATAGTCAACAGAATATATGTGTCGACACTTATATATCTCAGCTCGACACTTAGTCGAGACTCTACTAGACTAATTCTGTGTAAATCCTAAGTGTCGATACCACCCTGGATGTGTCGACACCTACACTGCATGTGTCGACACTAATTATCTGAAGTGTCGACACAGACTTCCTAGATGTGTCGACACCATTTCTCTGAAATGTCGACACCACTTCTATGTGTCGACACAGACAACTCTGTGTGCCGACACTATTTTACTTAGCCAATTTTTGTAAACTATTCTAAGTTTATCATACCTAATTCAATTTTAAACTTATTGAATTTGGTTTCATCTAAGGGCTTAGTAAACATATCAGCTAACTGATTATCTGTCTTAACATACTCTAGGGAAATGTCTTCTTTTTCCACATGTTCTCTTAGAAAATGGTATTTAATTTCTATGTGCATAGTCCTACTATGAGAGACAGGATTATTTGCAATAGAAATGACATTAGTAGAATCACAAAATAAAGGTGTCATACTTACTTGAATACCATAATCTTCTAGCTGATGTTGAATCCATAGAAGTTGAGCACAGCAATTTCCTGCAGCCACATACTCTGACTCTGCTATGGAGATAGCCACACTGGTTTGCTTCTTGCTAGTCCATGACACCAGCCTTACACCTAGAAATTGACAGGTTCCTATGATACTCTTCCTATATTCCTTGCAGCCTGCAAAATCTGCATCTGAATAACCTGTCAGTTCAAAATCTCCATTCCTAGGGTACCAAAGGCCTAGATAAAATGTGCCCTTAAGATATCTCAAAATTCTTTTGACTGCTGTCAAATGAGATTCTTTAGGGCAAGCTTGGTACCTAGCACAGACACATGTAGCATACATGATATCTGGTCTACTAGTAGTCTAATACAGTAGGGAGTCAACTATCCCTCTATACAAAGTTTCATTTACAGGTTTCCCTACATCATCTTTGCTTAGAGACATGCTTGACCCCATAGGAGTTTTCATGATAGTGGAAGATTCCATACCATACTTCCTTATCAATTCTAGGGTGAACTTAGACTGGCATATGGATAATCCATCTTCAGTCTGTCTAACTTGGAGACCCAAGAAGAACTTAAGTTCCCCCATACTGCTCATTTCAAATTGTCCTTGCATGAGTTTTGCAAACTTTCTGCAAAGACTACTTTCTGTATACTCAAATATTATGTCATCTACATATATTTGGACTAAGATAACCTTGCCTCTGGATTCCCTAAGGAATAGTGTCTTGTCTATTTTCCCCCTTGAGAATTTGTTCTCATGGGGAAACTAGACAAGGTTTCATACCAAGCCCTTGGGGCTTGTTTTAACCCATACAAAGCCTTCCTATGTCTATATACATAATCATGTTTAAGAGAAACAACAAAACCTGATGGCTGCTCTACATAGACTTCTTCCTTCAGATTTCCATTCAGAAAAGCTGACTTAACATCCATTTGATATACCTTAAATACTTGATATGTTGCATAGGCAATGAACATCCTTATTGCTTCCAGTCTTGCTACTGGAGCAAATGTTTGATCAAAATCAATACCTTCTTCCTGCCTATATCCCTTTGCAACAAGTCTAACTTTATTCTTTATGATGATTTCATTCTCATCCAACTTGTTCCTAAAGATCCACTTAGTTCCAATAATGTTGTGGTTCTTGGGTTTAGGAACTAGCTCCTAGACCTTGCATCTTTTGAATTGATTCAGCTCCTCTTGCATGGCCTCAATCCAATGAGGGTCTAGGATTGCTTCTTCAAACTTCTTTGGTTCCACTTGGGATAAGAAGCTGGAGTACAAAACTGTACTTAGATTCCTGCTCCTTGTTTGCACCTCTTGTCTGGGATCTCCAATTATTTGATTGGCTGGATGATCCTTTAAATGTCTGTTTGCTGGAGGCAGCCTGTCTTCAGGTTGTACACCTTCAGTCTCTTCATTTAGCTGCACCTCTTGGTCTTCTTCAACATCAGGAGTATCTTGTACTCCCCCTGGACAACAACCACCATTTTCCACTTGCTGACTTGCAGAAGAACCTTCTGTTAAGGTAAGCTTGTCCATCTTCTCAGTTACACCTGTAGAGCTGCAAACACTTCTTGGCAATTCATTGTTAATAAGTCTAGCTTCATCAAAAACTACATGAACAGACTCTTCTACAACTTGAGTAATCAAGTTGTAGACCCTATAAGCCTTACTATTATTGCTGTACCCAACAAAGATCCCCTCTTGGGATTTGGCAGCAAACTTGGTTAGATAAGACTTACCATTGTTAAGGATATAGCACTTGCAACCAAAGATCCTGAAATAGGATAAATTTGGTTTTCTGCCCTTCACAATCTCATAGGGGGTCTTCTTGTGGCTCTTGGTGATAGTAGCCCTATTGATCACATGACAAGTAGTGTTAACTGCCTCAGCCCAAAAATATTCTGGGAGAGATATGTCACTCAATAGGGTTCTACCAGCCTCTATTAAGGTTCTATTTTTCCTTTCAGCAATACCATTTTGCTGAGGTGTTCTTGGTGAGGAAAATTCCTGAAAAATTCCAAATTCTTCACACAGTTTTGTCATACTTTCAGACTGAAATTCAGTACCATGGTCACTTCTGATTTTGACCACTGTACTGTCCAATTCATTCTGAATTTGTTTAACAAAACTATATAAGATACTTGGAGTTTCAGATTTTTGTCTAAGGAAGAACACCCAGGAAAACCTTGAATAGTCATCTACAACCAAAAATGTGTAGACCTTCCTACCTATGCTGTGAACTGGCATAGGACCAAAAGATCCATATGCAAGAGGTATAGACACCTCACAGCATCTTTATTCTCAAGGCTATGAAAGGTGGATTAGATCTGCTTGCCTTTTTGACAAGCTGAGCATATCCCATCCTTGATACATTTGACCTGAGGACCATTCCTCACTAACTCTTTGCTAAAGAGTTGGCCAATTGTCTTATAGTTAAGATGAGCCAGCCTCTTGTGTCATTTAACACAATGTGAGACTTTCTCATCAGCTACAAGACAAATAGGAGAAACAATGTTCTCACACATAATGTCTAGACAATAGACATTTCTCTTCCTATATCCTGTCAGAATGATCTTTTGATCACTTGACCTTTTGATATGACAACCATCCTTGACAAATGAGATGTCATATCCTAAATCACTCAGCTGACTTATGCTAATGAGGTTATGTTTCAAACCCTTTACATAAGCCACTTGAGTAATTATAATTTGGTTACTAGAAATGTTACCAAAGCCTTTGATGATTCCTTTTTCTGAACCACCAAAGGTAACTTTAGGGCCATCCTTGATTGGTGTATAGTCCTTCAGCAATCCCCTAGTTCCAGTCATGTGCCTGGAACATCCACTGTCCAAGTACCATATAGGGGCATGACCACTTGGGCTCACCTGCAAAACAGATTACTTAACCTTAGAACCCAAATAATTCTTGCGTCCTTGGTGCAGGTTAGTTTGACTTTTAACAAAACTACCTGTAGCTCTTCTAGCAGGTAGTTTGCTACTCTCCTTGACACTTAAATTGTGCCAACAATCTATGACAAAGTGACATATCTTGCCACAACACCAGCACTCAAACCTGTTGTACCTTTATTTAGGTACAACCCTGGCTGGATTTTCTACTGCAGCCTTCTTGTTTAGTGCTGGGGCTTTGCCCATAGATTTGGACCTAGCTGTCCTAGCAGGTTTTGTAAACCCCAATCCAGTTTTACCGTTTTGAGGTACAAACTCATCTATCAAAGGTAAACCAGATTTTGGTTTAGAAAAACTTGCTACAATTTCTCTCTCCTTCTGAAGTCTAGCCTCCAGATTTCTAATTTGATCATTCTTAAATGTAATAGTACCCATCTGAATAACAGTAATGTTCTTCAGCTTGGCTATTTCATTCAGTTTCTGATCAAATAACTTGTCTGAATCAGCATCAGCCAATTTAAGACTAGTAATCTCCTTTGCCTGAGTTTTGGCTAAGGTTTTGCTTTTCTTCAAGGCCTGCAACAAGTCCCTATATTCATCAATTAACTGATGAATATCTCCTTCAGATTCAGACCCACCCACATCACTTGATGCAGATGTATCTGATTCTGACTCAGTACTAGAAATTGAACTAGAAGAACAACTTTGTACCTTACTTGGTCCAGGATGATCCTGGATTTTGTCTCCTTCAGATAAGGCCATCAGCCCTTTGCACTGAATGTCCTCATGCTCATAAATTGATTTCATTAGCTGCATGAACTCATCATCTTCTTCTTCAGCAAATAAACCAATATAGGTTTCAGCTTCTGAATCTGTTTCTAAGGATGACTGATCAGTCAAACTTTTGTATTTCTTGGCAACAAAGGACTTTTCCTTTTTGCCCTTAAACTGTGTCTTCTTTCTGTCAGTTGACTCTTTCCTCTTTTCAGGACAGTCAGCCACTACATGTCCTTGTTTATTGCAACAATAGCATACAATCTTTGAGGATGTAGTTTTACTTGGCTTGGACTGTCTTCTGTCATTCCTTGATGACTTCCTTTTCTGATAGTAGTCATCTTGTGTCTGTGAGGTGGATGGCTTAGACCTCCACTGCTTCTTCTTCAGAAACTTTTGAAAATGTCTTGTAAAAGCAGCAAAGTCTTCATTTCTTTCATTGCTATCTGAATTCTTGCTTACTGAATTATCTGTCTCATCCTCAGCAACTATTTGAGGTGAAGATGGAGACTTGCTTCTATATTTCCTAGTGGCTTCAGTCTTGAAGGCCACATCTCTTTCCTTGTGCTCTACTCTAATAGTCTTCTCTTCCTCCTTTCTTGTCAATAACTGCATCTCATAAGATAACAGTTTTCCAAACAAAGTTGGAGGAGGTATGTCAGCTAGTTTGACCACTTCCCTAATGACACAAATCTTGGTGTCTCGGTCTTTAGTCAGGGATCTTAAGAACTTATCATTCAGCTCATAGTTGCTGAATTCTCTTCCATAGGACATCAATTCATTGACAATCCTATAGAACTTCTTGTAACATTCAGTAATATTATCAGACTTTCCTTGTCTGAAGCTTTCACATTCCTGATTTAACAAAGACTTCCTATCTTGTCTTACTTCTTCTGATCCCTCCATGTAAACTATTAATGTGTCCCACATTTCTTTAGAGGTTTTACAATGTATTAAGTTCTGAAATGTTGCATCATCAATGGCACTAACAATAATATTCTGGGCCCTCTTGTCCATAGTGGCCAGAACAATTTCATCTTTAGTCATTTCTGAATAGTCTTTGAGAGTTCTCTGATTTGCATCCAGAATAGATACTTTCATTGCCACATATGACCCTTCTTTGACTGTAATGTTTATTCTTGGGTCAGAGGCTTCCATAAAAAGTCTAACCCTCTCTTTCCATATGCCAAAAATCTCTTTTCTATAGATTGGCAATTTCATGGACCCCAGCTCTTTGTGATTCTCACTAGAACCCATTTTCTTGAATCTTGATTATTCTGATTCTGCCAACAGGATCTTACTCAGACAGTTATGTCCCTTTTTGAGTAACCTCGCTTTGATACCACTTGAAAGAACTAGTGCCTAATCACCTAGAGGGGGGGGGGGTGAATAGGTGACTTTTATCTTTTAAACTTTAAAGGCAGAACTACTATACAGAAAATGCAATTCTACAATTATCACAACACAGCAAGCATACAATCAAACATACACAGAGTGCACACAGGATTTATAGTGGTTCCCCAAGGTCTGGGTACATCCACTTTCCCCCTTCGCCTATCTAGTAGTGTACTAGATTCGGCCTAACTTCTCCACTTCTTCTCAGATCCTCAGATCTTACAACTCAGAACCCAAAACAGCTTCCTACAACTCAGAGTGTCCTCACTCCTACAACTCAGGCACAAAGCCTTACCACTCAGTCTGCACCAAGACCTACACTCAGGCTAAACATCCCTACCTTAGCCTTCAATCAAGGCCTACACTCAGAGAATAGAATCTCCTACACTCAAGCACAAAAGCCCTACCTCAGCCTTTATAGTTTACGCTTACAACTCAGATCTATAAAAGATCCTACTGAAAATAAAGTTTACAAAGTATTTAACCACAACTCTGAAAGAGAGATGAGTTGACTGGCTTCTTGATGAGTTCTTGGAAGAACTAGGCAGAGATCAACCACCCTTGGCTTTCTTCAAAGCTTCTTGAATTAGAACACAGTAGGGCTGAGTCTCCTCTGAAGATGATCTTCTATCAACTTCTGTCTTGAGAATCAGATCTCAATCTGAATCTTACTTTTCAGCCTGGTTCAACAGCTTTTCTTCTTAGAAGGAGCTCTCTCTCTCTCCAACTTCTTAGATCTTCTCTTGAAGGTCTTCTTCTTTGTTGTGTTGTTTTTCAATTCATTGATCATTTTTCTTGTTCTGTCAAAGGAGAAAGGTCTATAAATAGACTTCCTCCAAGGTAACCGGCTGATCTGGTTTCTAACAACCTTCTGACAGCTCTGTCAATTGCAGTTGACCGGTTGAAATGACAGCTGTCAAGTCATCCAGTCACTTCTTGAAATCTCTGTCACTATCTGTAAGTGTCGAGACAGATAGTCTTTATGTGTCGACACAAATAGACTAAGTGTCGACACAAGTAGACTAAGTGTCGACACTAGCCTTGATGGTGTCGACACAACTCCTTGTGTTGTTGTGACAGCTTCTCGACACTACTACTTCAGAATGTGTCGACACTGATTCTGTGTGTCGACACAAGCCTTCTGTAGAATGTGTTGACACTGATTGAGTGTGTCAACACAAGTACTTCTTCTTCAATACTTAGTTGATTTCTGCTGTGTGTCGACACAACTCCTTTGTGTCGACACAACTCCTTGTGTTGTTGTGACAGCTTCTCGACACTGCTACTTCAGAATATGTCGACACTGATTCTGTGTGTCGATAAAAGCCTTCTGTAGAATGTGTTGACACTGATTGAGTGTGTCGACACAAGTACTTCTTCTTCAATACTTAGTTGATTTCTGCTGTGTGTCGATACAACTCCTTTGTGTCAACACAACTCCTTGTGTTGAAACTTGCTAAGTGTCGACACATCTTCTTTGTGTCGACACATGCCTTCATGTGTTGAAATTTTGCTGAGTTTCGACACATCTCCTTTGTGTCGACACATGCCTTCATGTGTTGAAATTTTGCTGAGTGTCGACACATCTCCTTTGTGTCGACACATGCACTTTAACTTTGTTGAAGTTCGCTGAGTGTCGACATAGCCTCCTCGTGTCGACACTTTTGATGTCGACAAAGTTTCTCTGGGTGTCGACACTGCTTCTAAGTGTCGACACAGATAATGTTGACAATTCTTCACAGTGTATCGACACAGCCTGTATGTGTCGACACTTTTCTTCTGGTGTCGACTCTGCCTTCCTGGTGTCGACACAATTACTCCAAGTGTCGACACTACTTCTCTAGGTGTCGACACAAGCCTTCTTAAGTGTCGACACTTCTCCTCTAAGTGTCAACACATGGACTTAGAAACTTTTCCTACAATCCTGCAGTTACTTAACCTGCACAAATAAACTCAAAGCACATCAAATACACCTTGATGTATATCATTGAGTAGGGTGAGGCTTCTTCAAATCAGGTACATATATTCCAATGTACCCAACATAGAGGATGCAATGTAGATCTTGAGCGGCCTATACAGACTGATGTTGGAGTTCGGGAGATCGTTATTGGTCCGACGGACTTGGCAGTCTGATGCTTTGTTCACTGTCTGTTGTATACTGCCTTCCCTACCTGCGGCGATCTTGGTGGACTTGGCGGTCCGTTGCGAGTTGGAGTCATGTCCGCAGGTGTTGCGGACTTGGCGGTCTGATGTCTTGTTCACTGTCTCGTTGTATACGGCCTTGCCTACCTGCGACGATCTTGACAGACTTGGCGGACTTAGCGGTCTGTTGCGAGCAGGTGTTGTGTCCGCAGGTGTTGCGGACTGGCTCTAATCCAGGAGTGTTGTAGGTGTGTTGGCTTGTGGACCGACCATGTCCAAGCGGACTGGGCGGACTGGTGAAGGCGGATTGCGGGCTGGGGGAGGTGTTCCTATCAGCTAGGGCGGTGACCACATCTCTCTCCGAACCTATAAATAGGACCCCTCAGTGAAAGCATAATCATAGAAGAAAAGTTAGCACAAACTCGCGTTAGAACCCGCGGCCTGATTTTATCTGATCGCGCGGCTTGCTGAAGTAAATTGTCTGTGCAAGTTGTGCGGACAGGACCAAACAACTTTTCTTCTAGCTGGAGACTTGGGCAGTTCGCGGACAGCAATCTGTGGAGTGCAGTTCTGAAGCAGTGGTCTGGTTCTGGAGGTTGTGGACTGTGTTCGTGTTCGAGCGGCTAGTGCAGTGTGCCGGTCTCGGCGGTCCGACGGACAGCAATTGCGGCCTGTGGCGGTTTCGTCGTACTGTGCTCTGAGGCCGCAATTATCTTTCTATTTTTTGTTTTTGTTCTGTTGTTTTTCATACTGGCGAAATCATGTTTCGTCATGTCTGTCTCGCTTTGTAAGAAGACTGCTATTATCAATAAAGAATCACTATTGCCGCATGTGTCTTTGACTGTGATCTGACTTTTTTAGTTGATATAACTCATGCTCATTCCAAGATCCAAAAATTTTACACTACGTTGAAGGATTTGCATTTTTAGGGATGTCGTCTTGGTTGAAGACGACATCTCCTCGCATTGACACAGTTAATGAGGTCGCAACAACCTCTTGACGAAAGACTCAACCAAAGCTTGCCTTGCAAGAGGACTTAAAACCAACCCTCCATATCTTGGTGGTGGAAAGAGGAAATGCAAGACAAAGAAAGGGAAAATAGGACTAACTATAAAGCACTCTATATTGTAGGAATGATGAAAACTTGATAAAATATAATGTCACCAAGAAAAAAACTTTAAAAAGATAGTAAGTAAAGCAAGACGTCAAGCTTAAGAAGAATTTAATAAGCGACTATATACTAATGATGGAGAGTGTGATACACATAAAATTTCTCTTGAGAGAGCAAGGAAAGAGATTTAAGCTAAGTTAAATGCATGAAGGATGAAATATATACGATTTTGGCAGATGATGTGACTATTAAGGAACGATGGAAAGATACTTTTATCAACTCGATAATGTAGAAAAAGACAATAAACTGATCATGGAAGAGATAAGTAAATCAGATGAGTATAAGAACAAAACTTTTTATTATCAAATTTAAGCATCAAAGGTAAATGATGCTCCAAAGAAGATGAAAAATAAAGCGGTTGAACTAGACAATATGCCCATCAAAGTTTGAAAATAATGCCTTGGTAAGGAAGGGATATTGTGGCTTACATGTATCTTGATACCCATTGAAGTACCTTTGTAAAAGAACAAGAGAGATACAAAGTTGTTCCAATTACGGAGGAATTAAATTAATGATTCATACTATGAAATAATGGGAAAGAGTACTAGACAAAAGAGTAAGATGAGAGACTAACATCTCGAAGAATCAATTTAGATTCATGATAGGGCGGCCGACCATAGAAGCTATGTACTTCTTGAGAAAACTCATTGACAACTATCGGGAAAAAACAAGTTTACGTATGTTGTTTATCGATCATGAAAAAGCTTATAATAGGATTCCAAGAGAGATCTTACGAAGTCTTAAAAAACAACCATAAATATATTATAACATTATCATAAACAATGACATATACAAATTCAGTGATGAGGATGAGGATACCTATAGGATTAACACAAATTTTCTATAATTGTTGGCTTACATCAATGGTCAACTTCAAGCTCTTATCTCTTTACTTTAATCTCTTATCTCTTTAACATAAAATTTCTATAATTGTTGGCTTACATCAATGGTTATCTTAGATGAGCTCATCGGGCATATCTAACAAGCAATAACTTGGCGTTTGTTGCTTGTAGATAATATTATTTTGGTCGATGAGACGTGCGAGAATGTAAATGCAAAACATGAATCTAGGCGAGACACTTTAGATAATAAGAGTTTTTGGTTGAGCAAAACAAAGACAAAGTATATAAATCTGAAATTTAATAGTGCAAGAAAGATCGTTGACTATGTCAATAAGTTGGGTGACCAAGATATTTCTCAGTGTGAGTGCTTTGAATATTTGGGATCGATGGCTCAAGAAGATAGAGGTGTAGATAAAGATGTGATACATAGAATTCAAGCATGTTGGTTGAAGTGGACATGTGCATCTGGAATTTTGTATGATCGTAAAGTACCATTAAAACACAGGCAAGTTTTATCGTACAACAATCACACTGGCAATGCTTTATGATTCTGAGTGTTGGACAATAAATTGTGTACCTAAACAAAAAATGGGAGTTATGAGGATGAAAATGCTTAGGTGGATGTGTAGACACAAGAGACTGGATCAAATTAGGAATGTATGTATAAGGGATGACCAGAGTGGCACCAATTGTAGAGAAGATGCGAGAAGTTCGATTAAGATGGTTCAGACACGCACAAAGGAAGCCATTAGAGGCACAAGTTAGGAGTTGTGAGAGCTTAGCCACTAGGCAGGTTAAACGGGAAGGGATAGACCAAAAAAAGACTTAAAATAAAACAATTAAGGAAAAAACTTGAGTGAAATTAGGACAGAAGATAAGGCGCAATGGAGAAATATGATCCATATAGCCGACCCCACTATAGCGGGATAAATGCATGAGTGTTTTATATTTATATGCCTCTTCATTTTTCTCCAAATCCCAAAAAGAATGGGTGGCAGAAAGTTTCTCCTTCCATTTTCCGCATCACCAACGACACGTTTCGAATCCAGACAATTTTTCAAACTCGATCCCTGACCATAGTCTGGGAACAACAATCAGAGATATCTGTTCGACTGTGTATTTTACCTACGATGACTGCTGATGGAGGGGCGGCTCGGTTAGCAATCAGAAGGTTTGGTTGACACACGACATGCCAAATCTTGTTCTTCATAAAGATGAACTCCTTTTGTGAGCGCTGATAAAGGGAGGGGTAGTCAGCGATAGCAAATCACAGTCAGCAAATGACAATCACAAATCTTATTCTTCATAATGATAAGGTGGTATTAGGACTGTTGGTAGAAAGAAGGAAAGCGGGTGGCATTCTTAATTCTGATAGACAAATAGCTAATGAAAGAGTTCAGGTCTGTCAGCGAATAAATTTGAGCTTTAAAGGAAAGGACTTGAACCCGGTTGAAGTTCGGGTCTCCGGTTGGTTGGCGAATGGCCGCTCGGCGAATGGCCGCTCGGCGAATGAATGACCGCTCGGCGAATGACCGCTTGGAGAATAATAGGTTGGAGAACGGATTCTCGATCGGCGAATGACCGGTCAGTGAACGGATCCTCAATCGGCGACTACCGAGTGCCGGTCGGTGAAACAATATGGAATTAGCCAATTCTTCTCAGCATGAATATGGCTTCTTCAGAACAACTTCCAACTAGGACAAATACATCATAACATTGCCTATACAATTAAGCGCATCAAAATTAATATGGTCTATCAAATCATCAAAGATTTTCCCAACAAACTATATATCATCTGAGCTCCCCAAAAATATGAGGAATAAATTTGTAAACTAAAAAGATGACAAGATCATAAGGCTCAGCAGTCCCTAAAGCTATCAGATTGGCAATCAGATCCAATTGCATGGCTACGCTCAAGCTGCTAGTAAATGAAGGTTCCATAATCACCAGTTGAAAACTCAATGAGCAACAGATTCTTCACTCTGGGGATCCCTAAATGTCAAAGTGCATAAGGACACACTCAGAAATCCCTCATGATAAATACAATATTTTAAAGCATCCCCATCATTTATATCTTACATAATATTAAAAGCAACCTTTTTCTCCATATAGCAAATAAGACACTTTTCAATGATATGACAGTAGAATAAGGGAGTTGCTGCACTAAAACTCTCCAAATTGAAAAAGAAGTCTTACAGGACATCTAAATATTTTTAAACTCTCAAGAAGCATCATGTACAGAGAGTACAAAATAAAATACTAAGAAACCCGGATCCCTACTGTTTATATTAACTAGAGATAATGAGATGCATACACAGTGAATTTACAGTTTGGTCTAACTAACTCTTGGAAATATATACATGCATGTTGAAGAACACAAATGCTTTTCAGTCACTCCAGTTATCTTGATCTGCGGCTTTACATTCCCCTTCCTGCACATAATAGAAAGGGATGCATTTGTTTAAACTCCTTGTGAATGTGAAGAAGTTTCCAACAGTGGCAGTGTTTTTAAATAATATATATAGAATAATTATCAAAAAAACTCAACGCTAATTTTGCATAATTATAGGGCCACCCCCTTCTATGTTTCTAAAAATTACCAAATTCACCCTTTTAAGTTTAACATGCATATACAAGAAAAAAAAACTTGGAAGACCCTCCTGGAGAGTTTCTTTACAGGTTGTGTTAACAAGGTAAACTTAGAATATTTTGGTAATTTTGAAAGAAAGGGGAAGTCCTTGTAATTTTGCAAAGTTGGAGGGAAGGTCACAATAAATGACCCATATATATAATATATGATCAAAAAATAATGAGTGATCGTGATATAATTCAGATGAATAAATGACTGGACACCATTTCCTTTTGATCGACTGAAACAAGTAATTTTAGAAATCATAATTCTTTACAAGATCGGGATTCAATTTCCAAACTTGAACACCATGAAACTAGAATTTTAAAACAAAGGAAGCCGGGAAACAGCAGTTTGACACTATCTAGTTTAGGAGAAAAAATAGCAGAATGTCATAAACAGATAATTTTATTTAAACAATTAAAGGAAATGTTTTCACTATAACATTCTATGGGAAAAAATAGGAAAGATGGACTAAAAAAATCCAAACAATGAACAAAAAATACAATTTAGGAGCTTTTAAGCTTTAAATCTCATTCCAAAATGATCTAATGTGCATGTATATACACAAAAATTTATAGAAATAAGACAACTTGTTACGGTCAACGTACTTATTATATGAGTTGTGTGATGGTATTATGTTACGGTCAACGTACTTATTGTATCGAGTTGTGTGATGGTATTATTAGTAGGGGCTGTATCATGTGATAACGTCTTTTAATATTTTAATGCTCCCTCGCATTTACGGGTGTGCCCCGGGGTCCTATAAATAGACCTGCAGTCTTTGTATTAAGGCATAAATGAATGAATTTCTAATTTCTGTCCTAGTTGTGCGATCTTGGTGGCTTTCTCCTGCAACGAGCAACCCCGCTTAGGCAGCCGCGGTTCCGGCTCCATGGTATCCTCCCCCACTGCCATTATCTCCATCTCCGGCAACATTCCGGGACTCGAAACATCTGGTGTCAGAGGCTAAGTCCTCCTTCCATGGTGACGACTTGTATTTCCTCCTCGCTAGAGCATTCTCCCCCACTAACAGCCACAGTCGTCAGGCCGTCCATCATCATACCAGTCGCAACTCCACCCACTGCTGCCGCCGCCGCCCCATCTTCGGCTAGGGTTCCTGCGATCGATAAGAACACATCACCAAACACTCACCCTGTTCTTCTCTAGCCATAGCTCATCCCAACCCTCGCCGACCAAGCACCGCCGTCCCCGTTGCACGCGGCTCCGCCCACCGTCGACGCGGTAATTGATGTCGCTTCTAGCTCCGCCTTCCTAGAGCCGCACGGCGTGCCTGTCGCCATCCTCGAGCGGCCGCGCTGCTGTCCCGTGCCTGCGGCCTGGTTCTCGAGCCCTCCCCCGCAGCTGCGCCCTCATCCAAGCAGCGGGATATTTCGAGCCCCGCGCGTAGAAGGGAACCAGTCGACTGCTTTTGTTTCTGGAGCACCACAACAGCCGGTTATTAATTCCGGTTATTCTTTTTTCCGCACGCCTGGGGGAAGACCAATTCCAGTCGGCTATTATTATTGTTCCAGCCCCTTAATTTATCCCTCGAGTCCCGCAATCCTCGAGCCACGCAGCGACCCACTGTCCTCTTTATTGGAGCCGCTTTCTACACACCTAATGCCACATCTTTTATAATTGTCTCCAAGGGTGCACGAACCTTTGAACCTTTTTGGGGGCATAATTGGGCAGCGACGCGGCTCCCGCGGAAACTCCCAAACCGCCGCATCTGAAGATTTTAGTCGGCCTGTCACCCGCTCTCTCTTGCGTGCGACGTCCGCCAGCACGATGACCGACACTTCAGATTTCTTGGCGGCTCTCCAAGATTTCAGGACCTCGATCGAGACCCGTTTTCGGGATGCTGAAAAACGCCATCTGGACGCCGAAGCACGCCATCAGGACGAGATTGCCTCCATCACCCTCAAGCTTAATGAGCTGACCGCCACATTTCCCGTGATCACCACTCCACCTACGGATCACGCCAGCTCCAAGCTCGGCAGCAGTTGCCTTGTGGTTTGATTGCGAGCTTGGTGAGTGCGGACTGGAGTGGTGTCCGCTTGGGCGTGCAGACTGTATTACTTGTCCGCCGAGTCCGGCAGCTGTTAGCTTGTGCCTTGGCTGCAGGCTCGGAGTGCGCGAACTGGAGTTGTGTCCGCAGGGCATGCAGACTGGAGCGGTGTCCGCTGGCATGCGGACAGGAGCTGATGTCGCAGAGTCTGCTGGTGGCGGCTTGTCCCTGGCTTGGCCTTTGGCGACAAGGCGGATAGGGTTGCTGTCCGACCTTGCTGATGTCGTTGGCGGATTGGCTATCTCGCACAGGTCGCAGCGGACTGGATGTGTATCCGCGGCCTGCGGATACACTTGGTGCTTGCCGTGAGATGGGGCGGTTATCCTATCTGCTAGGGCGGTGACCACACTCCGCATCACGCATATAAAAGGACACCCCGTCACATCAACAGTAGTGATAAATGAACATTAAGTGAACTCGCGGATAGTTGCTGCGGAATGCATTTTTTATCCGCGCGGTTTGAAGAGGTTGACCGGTTTGTGATGTGCAGGTTGTGCGGATAGCGCTGGAAAGCCAGAGACTTGGTTCTGATTTCGGTCAGGGACAGTGCGGACTCTGCGGACAACAACCAGCGGTTAACAGCAGGTCGCGGTTTGCGGCTAGGCGGTCTCTCTTCTGCAACTAGTTTCCCGGTTCAATAAGTTATTCGCTTCTGGAGGCCTGTTCAGTTTGGCAACAGCAGATCGTGTAATCCGGCGGCTAGGCGACCTCGCGGTTAGACGGCCTGCAGATCGGCGAGTAGAGCTTGCATTGGAATAATGGGCAGTCCGCTCGGCCTGGATTCGGTCTGGCGACTAGGCGGACTGAGCGGACTCCGAAGTGTAGTAGTAGTTCCAGCGGTTACTCCTTGAGTCCGCGCGGACTGATTTTTTGCCTTGTATTTTTTTTCTTCGTTGGATACATCGGCGAATCATGTCTCGCGATGTATGTCTCGCAGTGTAAAGAAGTTATTTATAGTACAAGATTCTTGCTCTTCTGTTTTGCATCTGGTTTATTTGGGCTCGGATAGGTTGAGTGTTCCTACGTCTGGTTTCCCGTCTTCTGCTATATCAAATTTTCAACATGGTATCAGAGGGAACAGAGGCTTGTGCAGTGGATCAACCGACAGTTTGCTTCAGTGCTTCTATGAGTCTAAGTGAACCCGGGTTAAGTGCAATAGAAAGTGATTTGACAAGTGATCTTGGAATGAAGCTTCTTACATGGACTAACTTTGATAAGTGGAAGTCATGTATGAAAAACTATCTTCTTTGCGAGGACCTTTGAGAGGTGGTTTGCAGAGCAGAAAGGCAAGAGGTTACTGCTGGCAATGCTGAAGCGGTGAGAGCTTGGAAGAAGACAAACGCGAAAGCGGAATGTGCTCTCAAGCAGGTGATCTCATCGGAGCTCTTGGACCACATTAGTGGATGTCGGTCAGCTGCGGAGGTTTGGACTTCCCTTGATGGGTTGTTCAATAAAGAGGTGAAGTTGGCTGGTGAGGTTGGTCCTACTTCATATCAGCAAGAGAGGAGTGTTTCTCCTAGGCGTGATGGGAAGAGAAAGGAAGGACTAAGGTGTTTTAGATGCAAGTAGCCTGGTCACCTCAGGAAGGAGTGTAAGGTTGTCTTGCACTCTGTGAACGTTGCTCATGTTGCGAGTAAGGAGAAGAACTCGGTTGGGTCATCAACAAGTTCTGATGCTGATCGGATGAAAGTCAGTGATAGTGCAGCTATCTGACATGAAAGACTGGGGCATGTGGAGATGAACAAGCTGAAAGCAATGGCGGTAAGGAGCCTCGTGAGAGGATTGCCTAGATTGTCATCCTACGGTGACGGTCAAGCTTGCACGGGATGTCAACACGGTGAAGCTTATCGCTTTACGTTTGATAAGGCGCGGTCCAGATGCAAAACACCTTTGGAGGTTGTCCATGGTGATCTGGTGGGACCGACCGTCACCGCCAGTCTTGGAGGCAGCAGGTACATGCTAATATTGGTTGATGACTATACGAGGTATACTTGGATATACTTCATGAAGGAGAATTCGAACATGTTCCGCTTGTTTGTGGAGTTCAAGAAACTCGTGGAGGGCCAGCTTGGCCTGTAGATCAAGAAGTTGAGGACGGGCAACAGAGGTGAGTTCGGCTCAACCGTGTTCTCGAACTTTTGCAGGAAGCATGAGATCCGAAGGGAGCTCTCTCGTGGACATACTTCACAACAAGGTGGTGTTGTAGATCGGATGATCAGTCTTTTGACGGAGACCTGCAAGTGTTGGCTTCAGTGCAAAGACATTTCTAAGGCTTTTTGGGCGGAAGGGATGGCCTGTGCGGCTCATGTCATCAATCGGATGCCTATGAGTCCGATCATCATAAAGACTCTGGTTGAGCTGATGTTCGGGGTGAAGCCCAGTGTGAAACACCTACGGGTGTTTGGTTCTACCTGCTACGTACACGCTCCGGATGCTCTCAAGACGAAGCTAGTCTTTGTTAGGTATGATGAGCAGAAGAGGAGATGGAGGTGTATGGATCCTGCGACGAAGATGTTCATCGTGTCGAGGGACGTTGTCTTCGATGAGCTGACGTCGTATTGGGGTAGCTCGTGTGTGGAGCTAGAGGAGAGCAAGACAGACGGTGGGCTGGAGGAGGCTGCTGCTAAGGTTCAGATGGAGCTGCATGTATCACCAGGAGCTCCAAGTTGTTCTAGCTCCGGGGCAAAGGCGTCTGGTTCAGGAAGCAGGGGGAGCATTTCTCCAGGTGCTCCTGGTTCCAGTACGGAGGCTTCTGGTTCAGGAAGCAAGGGAAACGATGTTCCAGGTTGTTCTAGTTCAAGAGCAGAGGCTTCTGGCTCAGGAAGCAGGGGAAGCGATGCTCCTGGTGCTTCTGGTTCCAGTGTGGTGGCTTCTTCTTCAGGAAGCAAGGGGAGCATTGTTCCGGGTTTTCCCATGAACGTAGCTGGTTTAGAAGGAGCAGCGGAGGTGACTAGCCGTGATCAGGCTCTTCGAAGGTCGAGGAGGATCATCAACCCACCAGCTCGATATTGCCGAGGAAACTCAGTGAGCTTGGTCTCATGTTTCCTTGCAGGCTCTCAGGTCGAGCGAGTACCTTCTAGCTGTGATGACACAACTGGAGTCAAGGAGGTGGATGACGCCAAGATTGAGGAGGTGACTACCCTCAGAGGAGACGGGGCTTGGGATCTTGAGCCCAAGGTCGTTGGTGATACTCCTGTGACGTACAAGTGGAGGCGAAGCTGAAGAAGAAGGCAGAGGGAAGCATGGCTCCTTTTGGGAGATGCTGGAGGGATCACTTATGGTCCAGGATATGCGGGGCGAGTACTATGTCTCGGACATCTTCTCGATGACACTATCAGAGGGACCAGGTGCAAGGTTACAGGAGCTGCTGGGGTTGTTCACCACTTCTCACTTCAAGAGGAAGTGTTGAAAATAAGGAAGTGAAAGTGGGTGAATAGGCAACCTGAGCGACCTTGGCGACCTGTCAGCGCGGTCTATGCGGACAGGACTAGCGGATAGCCAGGTCGGCAGAGCTGTTGCCGTCGGCTTGTTCCTTGGCGGCCTGGGCGGTCTGTTCGCGCGGTCTGTGCGGACAGAGGTGGCGGAAAGCCAGGCCGGCTTATGCTTGGCAGACAGTTTGTTCCCATAAGGTAACCGGACGGATAGCTTCTGTATCCGCGGCAGGTGGTAGCCGCGGAGTTCGCCGGATAGAGCGGACTCGACTGGAGCTCGGCATACCAGCATGGAAGTTGCCTTGGTCTAGCTCTGGTGGTGCGGCTGGAGTAAGTCGCAGAGTTTGCCAGTTAGAGCGGACATGTGATAGAGTTCGTCGGGGCAGGCGAACTGGTCCCTGTGTCCGCCAGTAAGTGCGGACTGACCCTTGTGGCCGGTGGTGTGGACTTGTTTGGTCTGAACCAAGTCCATGTTGGCTCAGTCAGGGGAGATCATGCGGTTAAGCGCAGACTGCTTCTCAGTCCGCCAAGCTCGACAACAGTTGCCTTGTGGTTTGATTGCGAGCTTGGTGAGTGTGGACTGGAGTGGTGTCCGCTTGGCCGTGCAGATTGTATTCCTTGTCCGCCGAGTCCGACAGCTGTTAGATTGTGCCTTGGCTGCGGGCTCGGAGTGCGCGGACTGGAGTTGTGTCCGCAGGGCGTGCGGACTGGAGCGGTGTCCGCTGGCATGCGGATAGGAGCTGATGCCGCAGAGTCTGCTGGTGGCGTCTTGTCCCTGGCTTGGCCTTTGGCGACAAGGCGGATAGGGTTGCTGTCCGGCCTTGGTGATGTCGTTGGCGGGTTGGCTATCTCGCACAGGTCGCAGCGGACTGGATTTGTATCCGCGGCCTGAGGACACACTTGGTGCTTGCCGTGAGATGGGGTGGTTATCTTATCGACTAGGGCGGTGACCACACTCCTCATCGCGCCTATAAAAGGACCCCCCGTCACATTAACAGTAGTGACGAATGAACATTAAGTGAACTAGCGGATAGTTGCTGCGGACTGGATTTTTGTATCCGCGCGGTTTGAAGAGGTTGACCGGTTTGTGCTGTGCAGGTTGTGCGGATAGAGCTGGAAAGCCAGAAACTTGGTTCTGATTTCGGTCAGGGACAGTGCGGACTCTGCGGACAGCAACCAGCGGTTAACAGCAGGTCGCGGGTTGCGGCCAGGCGGTCTCTCTGCTGCAACTAGTTTTCCGGTTCAATAAGCTATCCTCTTCTGGCGGCCTGTTCAGTTCGGCAGCAGCAGATCGTGCGGTTTGGCGGCTAGGCAACCTCGCAGTTAGGCGGTCTGCAGATCAGCGAGTAGAGCTTGCATTGGAATAACGGGCAGTCTGCGCGGCCTTATTGCGGTCTGGCGACTAGGCGGACTGAGCGGACTCCGTAGTGCAGCGGTAGTTCCGGTGGTTACTCCTTGAGTCCGCGCGGATTGATTTTTTGCCTTGTATTTTTTTGCTTCGTTGGATACATCGGCGAATCATGTCTCGCAGTGTAAAAAAGTTGTTTATAGTACAAGATTCTTGCTCTTCTGTTTTGCATCTGATTTATTTGGACTCGGATAGGTTGAGTGTTCCTGTGTCTGGTTTCTCGTCTTCCGCTGTATCAAATTTTCAAAAGTGTGATGGTATTATGTTACGGTCAACGTACTTATTATATCGAGTTGTGTGATGGTATTATTAGTAGGGGTCGTATCGTGTGATAACGTCTTTTAATATTTTAATGCTCCCTCATATTTACGGGTGTGCCCGGGTCCTATAAATAGACCTGTATTCTTTGTATTAAGGCATAAATGAATAAAGTTCTAATTTTTGTTCTAGTTGTGAGATCTTGATGGCTCTCTCCTCCAACGAGCAACCCCGCTTAGGCAGCCGCGGTTCCGGCTCCACGGTATCCTCCCCCACTGCCATTATCTCCATCTCCGACAACATTCCGGGACTCGTAACACAACTCTAAGCTAGAAGTTATTGCAATGTTATTTACGACTGGTTTTCTAACATCAAGCTTGATTAGCATGTGTATGGCTTTTAGAAAACATCATAAATTCATCTGGTCTAAATACAGTATTAATTAAAAGCGGTAAGATAAGTAGAATACCGAATATATTTTTAATAATTTATAGTACGTATACTATCAAAAAATAAATAAACGGTGTTGACTTTTTTATAGTAAATAAATAAGCATAATGTTTTGGCAGAATGTTTTACTAAGGCCCATAGAGATAGAGATTTATAAAAACTAAATACCAACCCTGAAAACTCACTTTTTACAACCAACATTATATAGCATTTACAGGGACCCCCTAAAATCCAAGTAATCAAACCGGAGTTTCTGCCCCGTATCCTTGACCGACTCTCCAGGATAATTCCAAACGGCCCGTCATCCCGCAATTCCGAGTCTGTTTGATCTCACGAACGGACGTCGGAACAAGCGGGGCACACAAGCACGCAATCTGCGCTTACGCGCAAAACGTGCCACACCCGTGAACACCCGTGTGCGCAAGTTCGCGCATGCACGCACGCACACACATCACGTCGTAGTCCCCAAGAAACTCGACCCCCCTGCGCTGCCGTATGTTCAAGTTTTTTTGATCCAAGGAGCAAGGAGCGCTCCCCCCCCCCCACGTGCACAGGCGCAAGGAGCACACCCCCGCACACGGTGAGCTCCCTCACGTGTGCTCATCACCGCCGCCACTGCGTCGCCGCCTCCATCGCCGTGTCCCCACCACCACCACCGTCTTGTCGGTGAGCTTGCTCGGGCTGCCAGGTGGCATGATCGTAATTTCCCGAAAATTTGTGATCAAGGTGACGGTTCTACTCCAGAGACTGCTCCTGCAAGTGCAAATCAAGACTTGGTTTTTTTCTCCAGAAACTTGTAAAAGAGATGTGATCTGGCACCATCGTATACTCTAACTCCTATAACTAACTAAAGCTAGTAGATTTTGTCAGAACTGGGTTTGGCCCCGTGTTTTTTTATCTTTCTGGGTTTTCCACGTAAGAATCTTGTTGTCTTCTGTCGATTCTCTCGTTGACTGTTTGCACACTCGGCTCACTCCGGAGCTAAGACGGTCTGCTTCCTCCGGTCCGTGGGAGCGCTAAGCAATCCGTAACAAGCATACCTATAACATGTTACGTCCTCGAACATGACACGGTTCTCAGGGCGGATTATGCTCACCGGTGAAAGGAGAGTGCAGGAGGCAACGAGGCTGAACCCACCGTTCAGCCCCCACTCATTAATGCGCGGGGGGGGGGGGGGGGGGGGGGGGGACCGACCCTCCTTGGTCTTGGGTCTATTTATACCCGGAGCTCTTTCTTGGGCAAGGATGATTTCAGGTATTTCTCTTTTTCCTCTCCCTAAACCCTAATTCCTCTCTATCTCCCTCTCTAGTTCTCTCTTCTTCTCTAGTTCCCTATCATTTAGTATCAGAGGAGCGTTCCTGCGACCATGGTTACCACTTGCTCGCAAGAGGAAACCACCCGGTTGGAAACCCTAGAAGAAAACTATGTCGCCTTGATGGATACGGTTGCCGTCAAAGAAGAAAAGATGAGGGACTCCACGGAGCGGTTGGAGGAACGGATAGACGCCCGCATGGAATAAATTAAAGCATTATTATCCCAAAATCTGAAAGGGAAGCTACCGACAGCGAACGAGGAGTCCGGCGGCTCACAGGGACCCGACCTAGACCCGACCGGGCCTCATCAATTCCAGCCGCAAACTAGAAAGGCTTCCTGATCGGCGGGACTAGGTCGTGCCGGGGCGGGTTCGTCCGGAGCAGCGGGCGCGATGGGAGGCTGGGGCGTCCGCGGGGCTTCGTTGGGCACGGGATCGATCCGGGGCGGGGTCGGCGAAGTCGGTTACTGGCGCGCGCCATGGAGGCGGGTCAGCGAGAACATGGGAGGGGCCGGACGGGTTCCTGGACCTTCGGTACAACCGGTGGTGGGTGTGGGTGGCCTTCCCCATCCGCGTAGCTACGGGCCACCGGGGGGCCATGGAACTGGCGCTCCTTGGCGGCCAGCCCCAAATGACAGGTAGACTGCATCGACAAGGATATCCAGGCGCACATCTCGATCCTACGGGGCAAAGAAGGCCAAAGTGGTATGGGAAAGAGTCGGGATGGCACGGCCAGGCCATCCCGCGAGCTTGCATGCTTTCGAAATTGACGCGCATGAATTTTCCCAAGTTCAACGGAGGAGACGCTTTGGAATGGGTGCAGAAGGCTGAACTTTTTTTCCGTTATCAGGAGGTCCCAGAGGGCCAATGGGTACAACTAACGTCCTTCCACCGGGAGGATGATGTCTTTCAGTGGACGCAATGGTTTCTGAGGGGCAAGGAATATGTGCTCTGGGATGATTTTGTGGAGGGCTTCACCGCTAGATTCGGGCCATTGGAGTACGAGAATTTTGAGCCCCTCCTTCAGAAGTTGCGACAGAAGGGGACAGTGATGGAGTATTGTACGAAGTTCGAAAAATTGGCAAATCGGGTGCACTGAGAAGAAAATACGTTGCTCAATTGTTTCGTATCGGGACTCAAGGAACATCTACGTGACGAGATTCAAGCTTATATTCCATGCAGTTTAAACCATGCCATCAGCCTGGCTCACATCCAGGAGGAACGCTTCAACATGCAACAGACTCGCACTACGGGGAGAACCACTACCACCCCGGTGGTCACAAGAAGGGAACCGCCGACGACCGGAAAACCGACTGTGACATGGCTATCATGGGCCGAGCTTCAGGCGAGGAAGGAGAATGGTCTGTGTTTCAACTGTGACGAAAAGTACACGCCCGAGCACAAATGTCAAAAGATCCAGGTTTATATGTTACATGAGGATATGAAGGACGAGCTTACTCCAGAACTAGGGCTGAAGGAGGGCTTGGATTTGACCAAGTTTGGAGTGTGCTTACAGGCTATGGAGGGATGCACCGCCCCCTCAACATGCGGAGGGCGGGAAAGGTTAGCCAGGAGCGGGTGACGATTATGGTGGATATTGGGAGCACCCACAACTTCATCCATTTTGATGTGGCTCAACGAGTGAGACATGTGAGCGATCGTGGGGCCTCCTTTCAGGTCATGGTGATGGATGGAAGCAAACTTCAGTGCGAGGAAGTTATGAAAGGGGTGGAGCTACGGATACAGGGGTACACGGGTTATACTGACGTCTACCTCCTGCCTATCAGAGGCTCGGACATGGTGCTTGGGGTACATTGGTTGCAGCAATTGAGGCAGGTGACCTTTGATTGAGATCAGATGACGATGGAGTTCCTTCAACACGGGAAGCAATATTTTTTGCGGGGCCTCAAATCCTCTTCGATGAAGGAGATCTCCCTTCGAAGCCTGGAGCGACTTGGGGAGCAGGGAAGCACCATGGCGGTGATAATGGAAATTACATCGGCTAGTCCAGCTCCTTCAGTGGTACCGGTACAGATGCAGGCGATACTGGCTCAGTATGTTGACATATTCCAGGAACCTCGTACACTTCCACCATCGAGATTTAAAGACCATCAGATTCAACTGAAGACAGGGGCTGAATCTACCAACATCCGACCGTACTGTTATCCGCACATACAGAAGGTCGAGATTGAATGCAGCGTCAAAGAAATGTTTGCCGCCGGGATTATCCACCTTAGTACGAGTTCCATCTCTTCTCCCGTCATCCTAGTAAAGAAGAAGGATGAGTCGTGTCGATTTTGTGTGGATTACCGCGGCTTGAACAACTCGACTATCAAGGATATGTTTCCCATTCCATTGATCGAAGAGTTGTTAGACGAATTGCACGACGCTTCTTTATTTACCAAGCTCGACCTCCGATCGGGCTACCATCAGATTCAGATGCGAAAGGACATTCATAAGATAGCCTTCCATACGCATGACGGGCACTATGAATTCCTCGTGATGCCTTTTGGGCTCACCAACGCCCCATCCACGTTCCAGGCAGTTATGAACGAGATCTTTCGCCCTCTTCTCCGCCGTTCAGTATTGATATTTTTGATGGCATCCTCATATACAACACGAGTTGGGAGGAGCACTTGACCCACGTAGAGCACGTTTTCATCATTCTCCGCCAGCACCAGCTCTACGCCAGACAGTCCAAGTGCTCGTTTGGACAGACAGAGGTTGAGTACCTGGGACATTTGTTCTCTGCTCATGGCGTCAAGGCCGACCCAAAGAAGATCGAGAGCATGATGTCATAGGCCTCATGGCCATGTCCTCATACAGTTCGGGCCTTACGGGGCTTCCTGGGACTCACGGGGTATTACAGGCGCTTCGTGAAAGATTATGACAAGATTGCACGACCGTTAACTCAGTTATTACAGGATAACGCCTTCCTCTGGCAGGCGGAGGCGGAGGTGGCATTTCAGGATCTCAAGGGGGACGTGACCTCCACACAGGTCCTTTCCCTTCCCGACTTCAACAAGGATTTTGTGCTTGAAACCGATGCGTCAGGAGTCGGAATTGGCGCGGTATTAATGCAGGAGGGCCGGCCATTAGTCTTCTACAGCAAGTTGTTAGCCCCCCGCAGTTTAGGGTTGTCCACGTACGAGGAGATGCTGGCAATCATCCATGCGGTGGCTATGTGGCGACCTTATTTGCTGGGCCGACACTTCAAAATCCGTACTGACCACCAGAGCTTGAAGCACTTTTTGGAGCAACGGGTCTCTTCCCCACTCCAACAGAAGTGGGTGACTAAGTTGTTAGGATACGATTATGAGATTCTCTACAGCAGGGCAAAAAGAACGTGGTTGTTAACGCCTTATCCCACCTACTGGAGAGCACCCTTGCCCAAATCTCCGACCCCCTGCTCGACTCTTTAGATGATATACAGTAGGAGGTCATGCGGGACCCTGCAGTACGGGCCCTCGTGGAAGCTCTTCAACAGGGGCAAGTCACCTCCCCGGGCTATCACCTGCAGAATGGAAGACTTTATTATCACGACCGAGTGGTCATTCCACCCAACTCCGCCTGGAAGACCGTCATGCTGCACGAGTTCCACTCATCCCCTACTGGGGCCATGCAGGAGTACTCTGCACTCTTCAACGGGCGCGGGCATGTCTTTTGGAAAGGATTACGGCGCGATGTACAACAGTTTGTTCAACAATGCGAGATGTGCTAGCGACAGAAGTACGAGACGACCACCCCTGCAGGACTGCTTACACCGTTGGAGATCCCGTACCACATTTGGGATATGGTGTCTATGGATTTTATAGACGGGTTGCCCAAGTCTCAGGGCAAGTCTGTTATACTGGTCGTGGTTGATGAGCTTTCCAAGTATGAACATTTTTTGGCCTTGAGCCACCCTTACACGGGCGAGTCAGTAGTCGATCTCTTTATTCGGGAAATAGTCTGTCACCACGGCGTTCCACGTGCCATCATTTCTGACCGTGATCCAACAATCGCGAGTAATTTCTGGCGGGAGCTCTTTCGACTACAGGGGACTTGCTTACGCTTCAGCACAGCTAATCACCCACAAACAGATGGTCAGACAGAGGTTCTCAACCAGGGAGTTGAAACATAGCTCCGTTGTTTTGCGATGGACGAGCCTCAAACGACTCGCCGGTTGCATTGGGCTGAATATTGTTATAACACCTCATACCACTCAGCCAACAAGTTGACCCCGTTCGAGGTCATTTACGGCCGCCCCCTCCGTCATTGGGCAGCTATGAACCGGGATGCACGGCCTTGCCGGTCGTTGATCAGGCGCTACATGATCGGGACCGCACCTTAGCCACTTTACGCGAGAACCTACGGGCGGCTCAGGATCGCATGAAGGCCCAAGCGGACAAACATCGCAAGGAAAGGGAATTCGTTGTCGGTGATGACATCGTCCTCAAGCTCCAGCCTTACCGACAGTTGTCAGTAGGGTGAACCAGAAATTGGCTCCACGTTACTATGGGCCCTTACGTATTAACCGCTGAGTGGGACTAGTGTCCTACACCTTAGCGCTACCCAAGGGATCGCACATCCATCCTACCTTCCATGTGTCCTTGCTAAAGAAGAAGATCGACAACACAATTCAATCCATCCCATTCCTACCAGAGGCTACAACAGCGGGCGAACTGCGACTGTTGCCCGAAGAGATTTTGCTGATCAAATGGAAACATAGGGGCAGCGAGTACCGCTCTGAGGTCCTTCTCAAATGGAAACACTGGCCAGAAGCACATAACACTTGGGTCGACCTAATGGAATTCAATGAGCTCTACCCGGACTTCCATCTTGGGGACAACCTGGTCTTGATGGGAAGGAGAATGTTACGCCCCCGAACAAGGTACGATTCTCAAGGCGTCATTATGCTCGCCGACAGAAGGAGAGTGCAGGAGGCAACTGGGTTGAACCAACCGGCTCAGCCCCCACTCATTAATGTGTGGGGCTTCAGGGTTGAACCACCCGGTTCAGCCCCTTGGGGGGGGGGGGGGGGGGGGGGGCCGGCCCCCCTTGGACCCGGGTCTATTTATACCCGGGACTCTTTCTTCGATGGAGGCAAGGATGATTTCAGGTATTTCTCTTATTCCTCTCCCTAAACCCTAATTCCTCTCTACCTCCCTCTCTAGTTCTCTCTTCTTCTCTAGTTCCCTATCATAACACTTGGAATATATAATATTTTTATCTACTCCTAATATTTCTTATCTACTCTCATTCCATATGCATCTACTAATACATTAGAAAACTGAAGACCTGTGTCAAGTATTTTTTATAAATACAAATTACTGGCAATACACGTATATCTCAACACTCAAGCCTAAATACAAGTATATGATACGAAAAATTTAATGACTTGCCACAAATTATATTCGACAAAATGTCAATCCCCTCTTATAGATGAGATCAACGGAGGAGCAACAGTAATAGATGAGATATTTTCAAGATCTATGACTGATATCTTCTTGATATTAATGAGATTTATTGTTGGCAAAAAAATGAATGTACCATTGAACATATGAGATTTCTTCTTGGAGGGATGCCAAGCCATTTTTAATAGTTGTATACCACTATGCGCTTCTAAAAATAAAATTTATCTTAAGAAAAGCTGTTGTCATATATTTGGATGTCTGTACAGTCAGTCATTATAGTGTATAAACCATCGGTTTGTAAGTGGAAACACAAGAAGATAGGATGGAGTGTCAATGAAGTGCAATACCATTTCACTGAAAGTTGAACTAATTGGAGACCATACAAGAATTTTTCTGTCATTGCTTCCACTGTAAATTTCCTACATAACACACAAGAAATACCAAGTGATGTAATGCATCTGATATGGAATAGCTAAGGAAATGAAGAGATCGCTGCATACCTGATCATGCCAATTAATATAGCAGCAGTTTACTGATTCATAATGGCCACGTAAAGTCTGGAATGTAACACCCGACCAGAGATGATATGCCTACACAATCAAACGGAAAGAATGCAAGTAACCAGATTGTTCCTGTAAGGATGTTTCAGAAGCCCAAAGCATATTAAGTTAGGCAGGATAAGGCACCCTGATAGAAGTCATGCACGGAACAAACACAACAGATGAGTCATGGGTGACAGCCAGCTGTAACGGTTTGCTAGTCTGGAGCCGCATAGCTTCAAAGTTGACTAAAGTGTTGCAGCCAGATTCGACATCCCATAACCGCAGCCGTGAATCTGACCCTGATACTTACAAGGGTTAACTTTATGCATTCAGATATAAATAACAAAATATGCTTATCACCTGCATGAACATAGATGATATTCAGATTGATTTGGAATTGAGGAGAATGAGTATTACAACCCCCTCTTTCCAAACTTAAATAAAAAATGGTTTGTAGTATGCTGCGACAAAGATCAAAGCTGACTATGATTCTTGGAATACCAACTGATATTATCATGCTTTTACAAGATTAGCAACCATTAGAGGCACCGATTAGGCATTGTGAGAGTTTAGCTACCAGGCATGTTAAATAGGGGAGGGGTAGACCAAAACAGACTTGAAATGAAACTATAAGGATACTTAGGCATTAATGAGATTATGAATAAAGATAGGGGCAATTGCGACTAATGATCCTGTTAGAAAAGCCCATTTAAGGGCCCATGTTGTTTCTTGTTTTTCTTCTTGAATTAGTCCCACATCATGTATTAGGATTTCTCCCTTCCTTCTTCTCCTATATAAGTGTGTGTATACTTGTAACTATTACCAAGTGGACATATATACAAGGTTGGTTTTCTCCATTTCTACATGGTATCAGAGCCAGGTTCCGTCTAGCTACGGACTGCCCTTTCTTTTCTGTCCGCCCGGTCTCCTGCGGACTGCCTTCCTGCATCCGCCTCTCTGCGGACTGCCCCTCTGTATCTGTCCGCTCGGCTACCCTGCGGACTGCATTCCTGTCCGCTCCGGTCTCGTGCGGACTGCCCTTCTGATTCCGCTCCTCTTCTCTCCCTCCGTGGTTCCACCCTCCTCAGGCTTCTTATAGCCATCTTCTGCTCTGACTCATGGGGCCCACCTCTCTCTATCCGCTCCGGACGATCATTCCTGTCCGCTGCACTCTGTTTGTGTCCGCTCGAGCCTCTTTGCTCGCGGACTGCTCCCTCTAGCTCGCTCTAATTCTGTCCGCTCGAGCCTCTGTGCTCGCGGACTCTCTCTCCGCCATCTCTTGCGCACTGCTTCCCCTTGTCCGCTGCGGGCCTGCGGCCTCTTCTTGTACGTCGCGACCTCGGCGACCTCCCTCTCTTGGTCTCCTTCGTCCGCCGTAAGCACAGCGTCCTGTCCGCAGCTCTCTTTCCCTGTCCGCTGCGGCCTCTGCTTGCGGCTGCTCTCCTTCCTCTTCAGGCGGCCAAGTTCTTTTCCCTGTTCGCCGCGGGCTCGCCTCTCTGCATTCTTTCAGTCTTGCGGACTGGTCCAGCCCGCTGCGGTCGCTCTCTTGCTTCCCGGCTTGTCCTCTCTTCTCAGCTCGACGCGATCTGGTCCAGTCCGCCTCGGCCTCTTCCATCCGCTGCGGCCTCTCTTGGCCCGCTCCTTGCTGAGCGTCTGTGCTCATCGCGGCCTCCTCCAGTCCGTCGCGGTCTCCTGCAGTTCGCCGCGACCCCCTCCATCTCGCCGCGACTTGCCCCGTTCCCGCGACTTGCCAAGCTCCCCCAGCTTGCCCTCTCTTCTCGGCCCGCTGTTGTGCTCTGCTTGCCACGGCCGGAACCAGTCCTCCGCGGTCTGATCCAGTCCGCCTCGGCCTCCTCCAGTCCGTCGCGGCCTCCCATAGCCCGCTCCTTGCTGAGCGTGCCTGTACTCGCCGCGGCCTACTCCTGCTCGCCGCGACCTCGTCCAGTCCGCTGTCTCTGCTCGCTGCGGCCTGTCTCTGTCCGCGCGGACTCTCTTCCCGCTGCGGCCTCTTTCTGTTTCCGCGGCCTCTCTCTGCAGCTGTGGTCTGCCCTACTTGCCTCGACCGGCTCCAGTCCGCCGCGGGCTGTTTCTGCTCGCCGCCTGGCCTCGCCTCTGCTCGCCACCAGTTTTTTTTTCTGCTCTCCGCATGGCACCTGTTGCTTCCGCTGTCACCTCTGTTGTGTCCTCTACGGAGGGTATCACCTGCCTCTCTCATCGTCCTTGTTGGATCGTTGATTCCGGTGCTACTCACCATATCTCCTCCCAGAAGCCCCCAGCATATCTCCACACGGCTCATCCTGCTCGCATCACTGTGGCCAACGGTGAAACCCTCCCCGTCTTTGGCTCCGCTGATCTTCAGCTTACGCCAACCCTTTCTCTTTCCTCGGTTCTTCACGTTCCGGGGTCTCCCTTCAATTTATTATCAGTTAGTCGTCTCACACACGACCTTGACTGTTGTATTACCTTTTCACCCCATTCTTTTCTTATGCAGGATCGCCGTACCCGGAGTACCATTGGTCAGGGGCAGCTGGTAAATGGGTTGTACATTTTGGATATCCCACCAACTCTTCTCTCCACCATCTCTACTGTTGATTGGCATTGCCGCCTTGGACATGCTCCCCTTTCGATTCTCAAGCGGGCTCTTCCTGATCTCTCTTTACAGAAGTTCTCCTGTGAATCTTGTGTCTACGGCAAACAACACCGTTCCTCTTTCCCCCCTGCCTGTACCAGGAGTACTACTCCCTTGTCGTTAGTTCATTCTGATATTTGGGGTCCTTATCGGCTTCCTAGTATTTTTGGCTTTCGGTACTTTGTCACGTTCATTGACGATTACTCCCGCACCACGTGGCTCTACTTCCTACGAGATCGCACTGAACTTCCCTCTGTCTTTCGCGCCTTTTTACTTGAGATGCGTACGCAGTTCGCCACTCCTCTTAAAGTCATTCGCACTGATAATGCTCGGGAGTATACGGGTCGTGCCTTCTCCACTCTCTGCACTGACTTTGGTGTCATCCATCAAACTTCATGTGCGTATACCCCTCAGCAAAACGGGGTGGCAGAACGCAAAAATAGTCATCTTCTCGATGTTGCCCGCTCCCTTATGTTCCAAATGCACGTTCCCACCGAATATTGGAACTTTGCTGTTTCCACCGCCTGTCATCTCATCAACCGCCTTCCCTCCTCTGTCCTTGCTTTTGCCTCACCTCTCCAACTCCTCTATCCCTCTATCCCCCTCACCTCTCTCACACCACGGATCTTTGGGTGTGTTTGTTACGTCCACCTTCTTGGCCCTCCTTCCGACAAACTTGGTCCTCGGGCCGCCAAGTATATGTTTGTTGGCTACTCCCGCACTCAAAAGGGGTACGTCTGCTACTCTCCTACTACCGGCAAAATGGTCGTTTCTGCAGATGTCACCTTCTGCGAAGACCAACCCTTCCACTTACCCGGCACCACCTCGTCTTCTGCTCCCTCGTCTTCTGCTCCCTCTCTTCCCCGGCCCGTTGTACCGGTCACGCCATCTGTGCCGTCTTCTTCCTCCTCTCCCCCTGTTCCTCCTCGGGTTCCTCCACCGCTAATCCGTGTCTACTCTCGTCGCCCATCCAAGGATGCGCCCGTGACCCAGCTCCCTGCTGCCAGCGATAGCTCCGCTACGGTCGATCACGCTTCCGTCTCTACAGCTCATCCCTTGGCCAACTACGTCTCTCTACATCGGCTAACACCACCTCTCTACGCATTTGTCACCTCCCTTTCCTCTATTTCTCTTCCTACTAATGTGCAGGAGGCGCTTCACCACCCTGGCTGGCGGGCTGCTATGCACGATGAAATGCAGGCTCTCTGGGCTAACCAGACCTGGGATCTGGTTCCTCTTCCTGCTGGCCACACCCCTGTTAGCTGCAAATGGGTCTTTGTCATTAAACATGCGGCGGATGGCACTATCGATCGTCTGAAGGCCCGTCTTGTGGCACGGGGGTTTACTCAACAACATGGCCTTGATTATGAGGAAACCTTCTCTCCCGTGGCCAAATTGAACACGGTACGCGTTCTTCTCTCCTTGGCTGTTCATCGTCACTGGCCCCTTTATCAGCTGGATATCAAAAATGCCTTCCTCAACGGCGATCTCCAGGAGACCGTTTATATGCAGCAGCCGCCCGGGTTTGAGACCACGGGGGAGTCGTTGGTATGCCACCTTCGGAAATCCATTTATGGTCTCAAACAGTCCCCGCGTGCATGGTTTGAAAAGTTCAGTAAAGTGGTCTGTGCTAGTGGCTTCACTCGGAGCTCGGCTGATTTTTCTCTCTTCACCCGACATCGGTCAACCGGGACTGTGATTCTTCTGGTCTACGTTGATGATATCCTGATTACTGGTGACGACACGGCAGGAATACAACAGACCAAGGCACAGTTGAATTCTGCCTTTCAAACCAAAGATCTGGGCAACCTTCGTACTTTCTTGGGCTCGAGGTCGCCCGACGCCCTGATGGTCTTGTGTTATCTCAAAGGAAGTACTGTATGGACCTCCTTCGTGATGCAGGTTATTCTGGGTGCAAACCTGCGGAGACTCCTATGGACGCAAATCACAAGCTCTCAGCCCATAGCTCTGACTCTGACAAGCTACTTACAAATCCGGAATATTACAGACGCTTGGTTGGGAAGCTGATCTACCTTACGGTGACTCGACCAGACATCTCATTTGCTGTGGGAGTTGTGAGCCGGTTCATGCACGCTCCTCGGACATCTCATCTTCAAGCTGTCGAGTGCATCCTTCGATATCTCAAGCTCGCCCCCGGACAAGGACTTGTGTATAAGCCATCCACATCTCTTTCTCTCGTCGCGTATTCTGACGCTGACTACGCAGGATCTATTGATGATAGGCGCTCCACAACTGGATTCTGTACTTACTTTGGTGGACACCTCATAACTTGGCGTAGCAAGAAACAGAATGTGGTTGCGCGCTCCTCTGCCGAAGCCGAGTACCGGGCTATGGCAGCTGTTGTTTCTGAGTTAACTTGGCTTGAAGGCCTTCTGAGAGACTTAGGTGTTCGTCTCTCATCTCCGGCAACCTTATTTTGCGACAGTCAGGCAGCAATTCATATTGCCAAGAATCCGGTTTTTCACGAACGAACAAAGCATATCGAAGTTGACTGTCACTTTATCCGGGAAAAGGTACAGTCAAAGAAGATAGATTTGGCGCATGTTCCTGCTACCGACCAAGTTGCGGACATCCTGACGAAAGCTCTCTCTAGGCCGCTCTACTATCAGTTCTTATCCAAGCTTGGCGCCTACGACTTGTAAGCTCCAGCTTGCGGGGGAGTGTTAGAAAAGCCCATTTAAGGGCCCATGTTGTTTCTTGTTTTTCTTCTTGGACTAGTCCCACATCATGTATTAGGATTTCTCCCTTCCTTCTTCTCCTATATAAGTGTGTGTATACTTGTAACTATTACCAAGTGGACATATATACAAGGTTGGTTTTCTCCATTTCTACAGATCCATATAGCCGACCCCACTATGGTGGGATAAAGGGTTGAGTGTTGTTGTTGTAGTCGGATTAATAAGTTGACTTCGGAAGGAGAATGAAAGAAGAACCTACGATGGTTTCTCTTATAAAAAGAAACCCTTAACTAGGAGTTATCTTTAATGTATTATATACAAATCAGACAAGTAAAGATAAAAATAAATGATAAAATGAATAATGTATTCTGGAGACTAAGCTTTCTTCGTCTGTTGAGCATATAGATATTTGGATAAATGGAAAAATAGCATAAGATGTTACTTACCAGCAGTTAGTTCATCACTAGCTTATCTACAACAGCATCTTATCTGAATAAGTTCCACCAAGCGCGGAGATTTTTACTAGTAAGGAGTGAAGGCGATAAGTATAACTGGAAAACGGTGAAGTTTTTATTAAGATGGAGGGATCTGCTCTTGAATCTGGTTGCTACTCTTCCTGCTTGGAACACCTCCTTGAATTCCCAAACTTGCTTGCTCTCTTCCTCTTGACTTCCTTTCCATGGCTTGATAACTCCTAGTCTTCTTCTTAGAAAGCACCCCAACCTCTTTTCCTTCAAGAATTCTTCTCAATGGAAATGGAGGCCTCAAATTAGAATTTGAGACCCACTTTCATTGGAATTGGACCCTCAATTCTAATTCTGAAGCCTTAATTCAATCCAAATGAATAAATCCTTAAGGTTCTCTTGTACCGAGAAAAGTTAGAGAAAAAGACAATGGGTAAAGAGAAAGAGATGCGTAGGCCTAGACAAAGGACAAGCCTCTCTCCTTACGTAGAAGAACAAGGGTGATGTAGGACAAATTTATAAAGTTCCAATGCAGACGGCTCTAATTCTATAAGAGTGCAGACAAGCATGTAAGAAATGCAAATTAGTTCAAAACCAACTCTAACATTAATGCGACGGAAATGAATCTTCATAAAAGAGGAAGTAATATTATTGTGCAGATAGAATCTTGGATTAACTTGAATTCTTTTGAAATTCAATTTACAAAATCTCCCTCATCCACCATAAGGTGGTTATCTGTACTTTTTTACATTTTTCAAGCAAGTCATTTAGATTAATGTACGCTATCTTGTAACTTCTTATGTTCCATTACTCCATTCTGACTACTGAGTTTGATATGGAATTAACTTAATTCTAACGTAGGCTTAAAATTGAGCTTTATGCGGCTGACTTTAATAGTTGGAGTGCCCTTTCCAAGCCACCAATTTTGCTCGGCTAGGATATTATCAAAGCTCAAATTGCATGGAGGGTCCTCCTGAATTGTGGCTTTTCTTTTGAGTTCATTTTCTCCTCTAATTAGCATTAGTTACAAAGTAAATCTAAATTATAATTTGCTCATCAATGATGTGGTCAACCAGTAAATAGCTGGCTCTATTTATTGTGTGGCCAATCTATGGACGTAGTTGGTCCATATGAGATGTCCAACCAAGGTAGTAGTTACCCAAATATGGAGTTAACATAATGAAAATTGTGGGGATTCTTGTCTTAAGAGTTGACATTTGTATTTTTAAGGAGCAAATAAAAGGCGGGCTGGCCAAAGATAGCTAACCCATGAAGCTTTGATTAGCACAATCACGAATTGACGAGGCAATTAACATTCTTTCAGTTTGTTGTAGCCCTCAAAATGATGTCAGCTATCTATTATGGCCAAACTGCAACCCCCTAAGTGGTAGATAGTAGATAACTTGTTATGCACACTAAGATTGAGAGTGTGATTTAGACCTAAATACGAGGTAATGGATGATATGACTAGTGAAATGTAACTGATGAACCTAAATTGATAACATGATATAAATGAAAAAAATAATAGTATGAGCATCTGTCACTAGATTGCAAGTCGTAATAAAATAATTTTATTCACCCAAGACGATCACAATTGATTGCAACAATAATAAGTTCAAGTTTCTGTACAATGAGAACATTTAAGTTTAATATGCAGCGAATCAAGCCTTGTAATTCTCAAAAGTTCAAGGAGGTAAATCATTAGTAATTAAAGTATCCATTCTTACAATAAAGAAAATAAAAGACTATAACAAATGCTCTCCTAGTAATATATATTTATTACTAGGCTGCTATTAACCACCTTAATTTACTCATCAATCTAAGGGTGAGGCTAAGCAAAACCGAAGAGTCGTGTGTGCCTTTTTCCAAAATGTCTTCCATAAGTAACTCATAAAACACATCGAGGTCAGAGACACAGTGATCTCGGGAAATCCATGGATCCCAAGACATCCCTACTAAATAGAGATGTAATATGAAAGACATTGGAGGTCTTGTTACATGCTACAAAGTAAGTCATCATCAAGAAACTTTGTACTTTCATGATTGCCACAACAAATATACCTAATGACAATTACATGCGTAGTGAAACTAAGTAGACATTTAGCCTTTTCTTTGAGTCAAAATACAATTAATCCACAATGCTCAATTCTAAAGGAAGAAAGTAAAAGTATGAATTTGTTCTTCAATACTCATATGAAGGAGCGTGGGGTTTAGTGCCTCGGTAAGATTAACTTCCATGGGAAAAAGTTTGAGTATAAGTCCAATACTCAAGGATTAGGACTAAGGGTGCTTTTATCAAGGCTTAGTACATGGTTCTTAAAACTTAGGTATGGCCATTATTGTTCATGTAAGGTGTTCATACTTGAGTTCATACTTGAGTATACATCTGCAGGGTTATCCTATATTATTAAAGGAGTGGCACAGGAGAGAAGCGCACGGCGCAACGCCCCTGCCTAGCAGAGGAGATCGGCACTTCCGGCATAGGTTAGGTGCACATCAACTGAAGCGCAAGGCGCATCCATGGAGCACTTACAGGCTTGGTCGAGGCTTAAATAATATGCATTAGATTTTTTTTCTTTGTCCTCACTCTGTCAAACCAACGCCTATTTCTTGATCTCACCAAGCAAACAAAGATCTTCTCACACAGCCGACGAAAATCTTCTTTCCCTAAAACAGCCAACTAATGTCCTCTTCCCAATTCATGTCGGATTTGGTTCTTCGACGGAGAACCCTCATCGTCAGAGATCGTTCTTCTTGGAGAGTACTCTCATTGGAGATTAATCATTTCCCAAGGATCCTTCTTGTCGGAGAGGCTAAAACTGATATCCAGATGTTTAACAGTGTTGTCTAGCAGTTCCAACAGCTCCAAACAGCAACTATGTTGTGTGAAATTGCACTCCGAGCCTTAAAATTGATGTCCGGACAGCAGTTTTAGCCTTCATATTTGCTTTCCAGAAGCAATTGCAGCAATTTTCAACATGCAGACAGCAGTTTGACACAAAAAACAGATGTCCAGAAGCAGAAAAGTGCTTCCTAGCGGTTCCAGAAGTTTCAAACAGCAATTATTTTGTGTGAAATTACTGCCTGAGGCTTAAAATTG
The DNA here is from genome assembly GCA_039583875.1 of Platanthera guangdongensis. Taxonomy (NCBI): domain Eukaryota; kingdom Viridiplantae; phylum Streptophyta; class Magnoliopsida; order Asparagales; family Orchidaceae; genus Platanthera; species Platanthera guangdongensis. The sequence continues at coordinate 138,908,601 of CM077156.1, read as the reverse complement.
CTACCCAGAGGTTAAAAATTACAGAAATTGCATCAGACAACAGTTGTAGCGTGAGAAATTGCTCTCCAGGAACAATTTCCGGGCAAGAGATGGAATTGGTTTTCGATGACTAGTATTTGACTTGGGACGCACTTGCTAGGGTGATGTAGGGTAAGCTTACACAAAGGGGATTTCGACGTGCGGGTGGGTGTGACAATAATGTAGAGGAACCAAGAGTGGGGAAACTACCTCAGGTGCAATCCGTATGAAATAACACAACTACGCAAACCATAATAAACTTAATTTGATTAGTTGTAAGCGGCGCAAATATTCTAATGCAAACTATTCTGGGCGGTCTCCATTTTGGAAGGGACAACTAGAGCCCTCAAGCGAATATGTCACCGCAAGCCACAATTAATCACAATACAAGCTCACACAGGGAATAATTTAAGATAATGACAAACACAGCAATATTTAATAATGTAAATGAGAACATGTTGGGAAAATTGCTCACAATGTTTTTAATTTGAAGAAGTCCTCAGGATGAAGATGAACTCACAATGTATTTGATGCTTGTAGTAGTTTTGATGTTTCAGGTATAACCAAACGCAGTTTAGCACAAGGTTATGACTACTATCAATCAATAAGGTTTTGTCAATATAATCCCTCATTGTGCAAAACATCATATAGACATGTTCTAGACTATGTTAGACTCGACACTTTTCATTTTGAACATCAATAGTGGTTCATGAAGTTGGTGGAATCCTAAAGAAACATTTAAAGAAAACTCAAAATCTGGCCAAGTAAAAAATCAACTTGACTAGATTCTGACAAGGCAAAATATCAACTAGACAACCTTCAGATATAATGGATATTGACGTGAAGATATTAAGGCAAAGTCAGTTTGTCGACTTGAAGCTATAAAGTTCAGCTTATCGACTTGAAGCTGTTCAGATAGAGAAGCCTGTCAACTTGAAGTTCAACATATCGACTTGAAGCAGTTCAGATAAAGAAGTCTGTCGACTTGAAGTTCAATAGACAATCTCAATATCGACTTAGAACTCATATCAACTTGAATAGTCCCAGAAAAAAAATTCATTATTGACTAGACAATTTCAATATCGACTGGATGAACTCAATATTGACTAGACAGAAACCATATCATCTATATGAGCTCTTATCGTCTAGATAATCTCTATATCGATTAGACGAGTGAATGTCGACCGGATAAAATGCAGATCGACTTGAACACTGCTTATCGTCTGGTTTCCTGATATTGACTAGCAACTCTCAGTGTTATGAACAGTGATATCGACTAGCCAAGACCACATTGACTTGAAGAGTTCATATCGTCGTGACATATGTTAATTCAAAGATTTTCAAATCCAGTTTGCAGTTGATGGCGCCAATCAAATATCATAATTAATGACTCAAAATTGTGACATTAATGTTCTGGAAATGGACTATTGGCCCCATCAATCATATAAATACTTAGAGATTCATCAGTTTAACTCTAATCCTTGACGAAAAACCTAAAGCCGAAAGAACTTTCTAAGTCCAAAAAACTTCAGATCGAGAAGCAGCCGCCGACCAAGTTCAATCTTCATCTGCTCCAGTTTTGCTCAAGGTATTTAATCAGATCATTTCTCTTGGAGCAAAGGAGGTTCTTTGGAATGAGGATTCAAGAAAAGATCTCTATTTCTTCGAGCAAAAGATTTATCTCTCTCTGTTCAAGAAGCCAGCACTTTGGAGGAAAAATATTTTTCAGATCTGATTTTTTTGTTGAAGAAGAAGCTTTTCTCAACAAGCTTCAGGAAGACTCAACCATCAAGGTTTATTTTATTTGAGTCTATGAAAGTTGTAACAAAAACTTATAAAAATATTCTTGTAGGGTTCTTCTGTGAACCTGAGGTAGGGTTCTTCTGTGAACCTGAGGTAGGGTTCTTCTATGAACCTGAGGTAAGATTCCTACTATGGGATCTGAGATAGGAAACCAGCTAGTGATCCTGAGGCTGGAGAGTTGTCTCCGAGTGTAAGATATTTTATTGATCTAAGTTTGGTTGGAGTTGCTGATGCTAGCACACTGATAGATAGGCGGAAGGGAAAAGTGGACGTACCCAAATCGGAGAACCACTATATATCTCTGCGTTAATGGTGTTTGTTTTGTTTATTTTTGCTATCGTTTTAATTATTCCGCAACTAAACGAAAAGGAGGACATCACCGATTCACCCCCCCTCTAGATGTGATTTAGACATTTCCAAACTTACAATTGGTATCAGAGCTAGGTTGTTCATTAATAGTCTAACAACTTGAACAAAATATGCTTTTGGGAATTGGAATTTGTTCATCACGCCTGTCGGAGAAAACTACAAAGAACTCTGACTTCATTAATTTTCAATATGCAACAAGGAAAACTTTCCTATCTGGAAGGAAAAATTCAGACTATTCATGGAAGTCTCAAACCTAAGAATATTTATCACTGTAAAGTAAGGTCCCTACATTCCAATGACTGCCACCACTATTGATAGCTCTGTTATGGTCCCAAAAAAACTTGCTGATATGACTAAGGATGAAATCACCTTAGTCACAATGGACAGGAGAGCAAAAAATATTCTAGTCAGTGTTATAAATGACTTCACATTTTAGAATCTAATTCATTGCAAAACCGCTAAAAAAATGTAGGCTTCACTTAGGGTCCGGTCCGGACACAGGTATTGACTTTCTGGAATTGACTTTGATCAGAAAATCAATATTTGCATGGATTTGATTTTCTGCAGAAAACCATTTCTGATGTTTGGCTGCAGGATGAAATTCAGTAAACAAAATAATATGTAAAGTTATTCGGTTGCACAATGAAATTGACTTTCTGATATTGAATTTTTTTAAAAAAAATTTGTAACATATTTAACATATTGCTTCAATTGGAGAAATTTATTTTAATTTTTTAACATATTGCAATGAAGAAATCGGCATAGGCTAATCATGGAGAAAAAATAGATATGATGTCTACAAAAATCAGATCTAATATTCTACAAAAAAAAATTTCGAGAACTAATTTTAGATCTAATGTTCACAAATTTCGGATGTAATATACACAAATTCAAGATCTAATATACAGATCTAAAGTTCAGATCTACAAATTCAGATCTAATATTACAATTTCTTCAGATCTACAAAATCAAGATTTAATTTCTTCAAATTTCAGCGAAGAACAATTTTCAAATATACACACGTGAACAAGAAGAAGAGGAAGACGACAAAGAGGAAGAAAGGGCGTAGGAGGAGGAGCAAGAAAAAGAGGAGGACGAAGAAGAAGAGGAGGATGAAGATGCAAACCGTGTTTTCGATCTGCGCGTGAGGAGAGAGAAGAAGCGTCGACATTTGTTTTGCGAGTGAGGAGGAAGAAGCTCGGGCACCAGGTACGAGCGTGAGAATGTCAAAGTTCCTCAGGCTGAAGCAAAATCGTCGAATGACTGCGTGAGGAGGTAAGATTTCGGGTAGCGATATTTTAGGCAAACCCTAAAGCCGTCGGATTTAGCATGAAAGTCAATTCCGGACGAATTACGTCCCGCTGAACACAAGAATTCCGTCCCATTCGGATCACAAGAATTAAAATTGCAAAATTGGAATTGCAGAATTAGAATTCATCCAATTCCAATTACTGTGAGAATTGGAATTAGTCTGAATTCTAATGTAGTTGTTCGGCTGCAGGATGGATTTTTAGAATTGGAATTGGTTTAGACTTTTTTTCTCATGGCTGTAGAATCGGGTGACAACGACAATTTGAAGTTAGAGTCTTGTGTCACTCGGGACAAAGTTATCGCAACAAAACCATGTGATGAAGAGAATTATTCTTTTACGATCTCTCAGAAAATATAGAAATTGACAAAAAAGGAACACAATATCAGAGAAATCAACTTCAGGTATTGTACCAAAAATTAATTATGATTGGGCAATGACGACGAGACTAGACGACGATAACGAGATTGGGTGACAATGACAAGATCGATCGATGGCAGTGAGATCGAGCGACGACGACAGTGAGATCCTGCGACAACGACGAGATCAGGGGCGTGATCAGGCGTCGATGATGAGATTGGGCGACGACGGCGAGATCAAGAGGCTGCGACAAGATCGGGTGGCTGCGGTGACATCGGACGGTGACAGCGAGATCGGGTGGCGGCGACGAGATCGAGCGGCGGCGACGGCGAGATCGAGCGGCGACGGCAAGATCGGGCGACGATGGACATAGTAAAAAACTGAATTCCATGAAATATCTGTGTTTACCCCTAAAAATTGGTCATAATATAAAATTGAATTTGTCTCATACACCTTTATCTGCTTTAAACATAGAATCTGTAGCAACTACCTGCTCTGAGTATGAGGATGAAGAATCTAAACAAGTAGATCAATTTGGCGCCTCTCTTGAAGCCTTGAAAAAGAGAAATAAGTTAATCAAGGCTCAAGCTAAAGAGATTGAATCTCTTAAGTCCCTCGAGTCATGAATACTGTACTAAAGAGAAACTAGATAGAGTTATATCTCCTTGAGTTGAGCCTAATGACATTGTCAGATGAAGCTAACCTAAACTGATACATTAGGAATCCAGAAAGGATGAAGAAAATCAATCAAAGAGAAATAAGTTGGAAGCTACAAGTCCCTTTTGATTGAGAGCAATGAAGTCATGACAGTCATCAAATTCTCAAAGCTAGGAATTGTACTGCCAATAATTGAAAAATTCTCTGCACCTTATAAAGGAGGTGTAGGTCATGGCAAAGATTAGACTGTGTTTAAAAAGATATTGTTGCCATCAAATAAATATGATCTGGATCTGTCCTATGGATATTTATCTAATGGAGTCTCTTCTAGTGGCACCAAGAAGCCATAGAACTGAAGATACCCAAGAAATCTTGGAATGAGTGCTCTTTAGGCATCTCATGAAGAGATTATATAAAAATACCATGGACCATTTGTTATTTGATCTACTGTGCCAACACGAAAAGGCAAAGAAAAGGTTGTATATCAGAAGCCTATAGCTCAAAAGAAGTCTGTGGTTGTGGTGACTCAATCCACTCATATACACAACTATAAGACAAAAGGTAAAATGGCTAAGACTTCTGAGCCCTGCTCTTCTATTCACCAGCAGAGTCACCATACTCAAAAGATGAACTAGAAGAGAAGATACAAAAAATTTGATTGTTGGCATTGTGGCATGATTTGTCACTTTGTCATAAGACTGTTGGTTTAACCCAACATTGCCAAAGGCAAATAATATAAAATTATCTATGAATATCATTAAGCTACATAGTGTAATTATAACTAACAAGAACCAATGACCCAAATTGGTTTGAGTTCCTAATGTAAATTAATCAGTTTTGCAGGATAGCCCAAATACCAACAAAAATCACATCTAACATTCGGACAATGGATGTTTGAGGCACATGACTGAAACAAGAAGTCTTCTAAATATTTCATCTCTATTGAAGATGGAACCAAAGTATAAAGAATATCTTACAAAGTTTGCTGAAAAGTGTTTTGAAATATTTTTGTAAAATATAGTAGGCATAGTAAGACATACATGATTTTAAATAAGAAAACTCTAGTGATGAAAGAATCAATAAATGTTGTATTTGATGAAACGAACATGATACATGAAGGCTCGTCTAATTCTTTTGTTGCAGGTATAGAATTAAGATTCAATGAGTTGACCATTGGTGAGTATGAAGAAGCTAAGGATACATCCTCACTAGATGCAGTCATTGAAGATGACCAAAATGAAGAAGTACCAAATCCAGCTGAAGCAGATCATCCTAGAGAAGTTGAAGCAACAGAAGCTATAAGAAGACTCCCTAAAGCTATAAGACATCAGATAGATCATTCACCACACCAAATCATTGGAGATATAAGTCAAGGGGTGCAAAAAAAGAAAAATGGAGTAAATGAAGCAATGCATCTAAATTTTCTATCATAGGTAGAGCCAAAAAAATTTGAAGAAGCCAACACAGATCCATCCTGGATAATGGCTATGCAAGAGGAGCTCAACAAGTTCAAAAGATGCAAGGCGTGAAAGCAGATTACAAGACCCAAAGATCAGAATATTATAAGATCTAAGTGGGCCTATAGGAATAAGATGAAAGAAAATGGAGCGATTATCAAGAAGCAAGACTTGTTGCCAAACAAGAAGAAAAAATTGACTTTGATCAGACCTTTGCTCAAATTGCAAGATTAGAAGTCATCAGATTATTCCTAACATATGTAGCTCACAAAGAATTCAAGGTATAACAAATGAATGTGAAGTCTGTCTTTCTTAATTGAGATCTTAAGGAAGAAGTATATGTGAAACCCCCAGTTTTTGTCAATCAAACTTTTTTTAAACATGTCTATTTTCTTAAAAAAGCATTATATGGGTTGAAATAAGCACCTAAAGCTTGGTATGAAACCATGTCTAGATTTCTCATTGACAATAAATTTTCAAGAGAAAAGATAAACAAGACATTATTCCTAAGAGAATTCAAAGACAAGATCTTGCTAGTAGATGACATCATCTTTGGATCTACTGATAACCACATCTGCAAAAAGATTGCTAACTTGATGGGATGGAAGTTTGAAATGAGTACTATAGCAGAGCTGAAATATTTCTTGGGCCTCCAAGTAAAGCAATTTGAAAATGAAATTTTCATCACTCATACAAAGTTCACCAAGTAGTTGATAAAGAAATTTGGAGTGGAGAGAGCATCTATGAGGACTCCAATGAGATCAATTGTGTCTCTGGACATGGAGGAAAAAGGGAAGCCTTTTGATGAAACCTTGTACAGAAGCATCTTTAGATCCCTGCTCAACCTTGATGCTGGTAGACCAGACATACTATTTTCAACATCTGTGTGTACCATATATCAGATGAACATTAAGGAATCTCACTACACTTTTACAAAAAAGATTTTGAGATACCTTAAAGGCACACCCAATCTTTGTTTGTGGTACCCTAGGAGTTTTGAACTTATAGAATTTTTAGATGCATATTTTGCAGGTGCAAAGAAGATAGAAAAAATATATCTGGAACATGTCAGTTTCTAGGAAGAAGAATAATACCATGGTGTAGCAAGATGAAACCAATGTAGCAATCTCAACAGCTGAATCAGAATATATATCAGCAGACAGCAGTTGTGCTCAACTATTATGGACACAACATCAACTGGAGCATTACAATCTGAGAATTAGGAAGATATCCATGTTTTGTGATTCATCGAGTGCAATATCAATTGCAAAGAATTCAATGACAAATAGCAGAACTAAGTATATTGAAATCAGATATCATTTAATCAGAGAGCATGTGGAGAAAGAAGTCATATGTCCGAAGTATATGCCTACAGATAGACAAGTTGTAGACATCACCAAACCACTAGATGAATCTAAGTTCAACTTCTTTAAAATTGAACTAGGAATGCTTAATATGGAATAGCTTTATATATATTAGATCTACTGTTAAAATTTAATAATTCAAACTTAGTCATCCTGTTAGATCAACACTAGTTAAATATTACTAGTTTGAAGCTTTCTAGCAATTAAGATTATATCAAATAGTTGTGTGGACCAAGCATCTAGTGGACACATAGAATTCTAACAAGTTAAATGCAAGAATTTGTTTCCTAAGTTCTGTATGGTCTAGAAGATCAGTCAATACAAAGCTTTGCCGACGAGACATCTAGTCTACACAGAGTAAATATCGGCTGGACGTGATCTGGATACACAAATTATTTCCTGTCTCGGGTAATCTAATCAAAACCATTGGTTCACCAATCAAGGAAATCAATTTGTTCAAGCGACGCGCCTCTTCACTTTCCAAAATTGGATATATAAATAGATCTTAGGGTTAATAATCGGATTAAGCGCAACTGCCTCAAAAACACTGGATAAGTGGGAGAAGGAATTTCCCAAGCTTAGAAAGAAGAACAAAGGTGAAGCTTCTGGTGTAAGAAAGGTGCCTGAGGGAAAAGTGCAAATAGAAACAGTGGTCCCAAGTACTGAAGCTGTTGTTGAACAAACCCCTGCACACATTGAGGAGGAGATGGCAAGGGAGCCAACAGCAGGAACTGTCTCAGAGCCAGCATTAAAGCCAATTGGTACTAATGTCAGAATTGATGATCAGGCTATGCAAGAGGTGGAACCTGTTGAGAGGGAGAATCAGGAGGAGCTCTCTGCCCAAGATACAGCTATAGATGAGGGGAAGACTCATTCTGAGTGCTCTGCCCAAGAAAAGCAGGAAGTGAAGGACAGTGAAGTGGTTGAGGAAGAGACTCCTATGGAGCTCTCTATCCAACAGGACCATTTGTTTCAAAAGAAGTTGTTTCAAAAGAAGTTGTTCCTAGTCCCAGAAGAGCTCATGAAGAGCCTGTTGTTATAAGAGCTGAGAAAAACTGCAGAGACCTGATAGTGTTCACAGAATGGAATAAGTAAGAGCTGCAAGTCTCATTCTTGTACCAGATACTCTTGATGAAGATTATGATGATTCTATGATGGATGATGTACTGAAGAAAGATGAGAATGTAAAGGAATCAGCTATTCCTAGCTCCTCTGGTCCTCAATTTCAAGATAAACTACCTGGTTCTATGATTTCACAAATGAGGATTCTGCTAGCTGAGCAGAGAAAGTACTTTCAGAATTATGTTGACAAGGCTGTGAAGGAGGTGAAGCTAGAATTGTCTTCTAAAATGGATGCTCTAAAAGATGAGATGGATCATGTCAATACCCCAGATCTCCAGTTGGTTTATAAGGGCTAGTAGGGTAGTTAAAAATAATGTTCTGGTACTGAGGTCCTTATATGAGAAGATGGAGCACTCTTCATAACTCCCAGAGGGCATATCAGTCCATGGGACAGGATCATGAAAATTCTGTTGAGTTTCTTACCAACAGAATCAAGGCCAATCAAGCAAAAACACTACAGAAATATGTGGAGGATCAAAAATTTTCTGTTCAGGCTTTGTCTGACTGGTTAGAGGAATGCAAAGAAGAACTTGTGAAACATACATTTGAAGTCAGAATGAGAGTGTGACCCATGACACTGTTTCCTGACTATTAAATGAGCTCAGTCAGATATCTCAAACCCAGGGTTGTTCACAAATAGTATAGTTCGTGAATAATTCGGGATTCGATTCGTGAAGATTTGATTAAAATTCGTATTTTTCAAATTCGAATCCGGATTCAAATCCGAATTTCATATTCAAATAGTTTTCGAATCCGAATAATTTTATACTTATTTGAAGAATTCGCGAATACTGAAATATATATTAAAAAAAGTTAATATATGTAAATAAAAATTAAATATAATTATATTTGAATATTATATAAAATTAAATATTCTAAAATTCAAATTCGAATCCATATTTGAATCCAAATTCAAATCTGAATTCGAACACAAATTCAAATCCAACGTTTCATGACGAATACGAATCTGAATCCGACACCGAATATTCGATCTGTTAGAAAAGCCCATTTAAACTAGGCCCATTTTATAGCATTTATTGATTTTCTCTCCTCTCTTTAATCCCACATTGTGTATAGGACTTTCCTCTCTCTTTCTCTCATCTATATATTTGTACTCATTTTTTGTATTTGTACTAAGTGGACATATATACAAGGTTGGCTTTTTCCATCTCTACATGGTATCAGAGCCAGGTTACGTCTCCTGCGGATTCCAACTTCTATCCGCCCAACGGCCTGCGGTCTCCTGCGGATTCACATTCCTATCCGCCCAGCGGCCTGCGGTTTCCGCGGCCTGAGTTTGTGTGTCCGCGCCCCCTAGTCGCATGGACCCTGCGGCCTGCCTTCGTCCAATCCGCTCCCTCTCCTCCCGTGGAACCACTCCTCTTCCCTCCTCTTCTGGTCCTTCTTTATAGCCCTCTCTCTGATCTGTGGGGTCCACTGCTTCCCATAGTCCGCTGCGGCCTTTTCTTGTCCGACGCGAGTTCGGCAAACTCGCTCCCTAGCTCGGCGGCCTCCTTCTGTCCGCGCTTCTCTCCTGCCTACGGCTGCTCTCCTTCCTCTTCTGGCGGACAAGTTCTTTTCCCTGTCCGCCGCGGGCTCGCTCCTCTCGGTGATTTTCGTCTTGCGGACTGGTCCCGCTGCGGTCGCCCTCTAGTCGCCGCGGCTTGCCGAGCTCCCCCGGCTTGCCCTCTCTTCTCGGCCAGCTGTTGTGCTCTACTTGCCCCAGCCAGCTCCAGTCCGCCTCGGCCTAATCCAGTCCGCCGCGGCCTAATCCAGTCCGCCGCGGCCTCCAATCGCACGCGCCTTGCTGAGCGTGTCTGTACTCGTCGCGGCCTAATCCAGTCCGCTGTTTCTGCCCGCTTCCTCTCCTCCAGGTCGCCTCCATGGCTACCTCTGCGGACTCTGTTAGCACGGCAGTTCCTCCTCCTGAACGCCCGGCCTCTCTCCAGGAAGTCCGCGACGAGCTTCAGGATTACTACAATTTCTCTAACTGGCAAGTAAAACTTTGTGGAATGGGCACACTCGGTTCGCCGTGTCCTGCAGTCAAAGGGGTTCCTTCATCACTTGACTCAGGCCGTTATCGGTACCCCTACTGAGGAATGGTTACGCAATGATGGTCGCGTGCAGACTTGACTTCTTAACTCTCTTGATGGCGAATCTTATCGCCTGGCCATGTACCATGAGACGGCCAAAGGCATGTGGGACGAGCTCCACACCCTCTACTCTGGCAAGGATAGTCTCCACCATCTGTATGACATCATCACTGCTCTCCAGTCCCTTGGATAGCAGTGGCGCGACCGACCTGACATCCTTTGTTGCTCAGGCTCGGTCTCTGGTTGAGGCTTGGATCCACCATCAGCCTCCTACTTTAGATCTTGCTGCTCAACGTACCCAAAAGGAAGCTGTGGGTATCGCCATGATGATGGCCTGGGTCCCATCTCATCTTCACAGTGTCTGGGCTCACATCCTCTCCTCTACCGTTACACCATCTTTCTCCGATGTGTGCTCAATGCTTCTCAAAGTCTCCCCGCCTCCGGATGTGCCCGGACTTTCTTCTTCGGCCCTTGTTCAACAGGCACCCGCTCCCTTATTGCCTCTTCCCTCTTCTGCCCGTGGAGGCCGCTCTGATTCTCGCGGCCGGGGTCGGGGTGGCCGGTCTCGGCCTAAGTGCTCGTTCTGCGGTAAAGAGGGGCATCTTGAAGGCACGTGCTATCGCAAACATGGGCGACCTCCTCGTCCGCAGGCCTCTGCTGCTACTACCGACTCCGCTTCCCCTCGTACTGATCTCGACGAGGTTCATCTTCAGCTCCAGCATCTTCATGGCCTGCTTAGCCGCCCGCCTGCCTCGGTTGCCTTTGCTGCCTCCATATCCAATGAAGGTATCGCCTGCCTATCCTCTGGCCCGCGATGGATCCTTTGATTCTGGTGCCACTCATCATATCACCTCTGTTAGGCCGCCTCAGTACTTGTCTTCACCTCACCCGAAGTACATTACTGTCGCTAATGGGACATCGGTTCCCGTCTCTGGATGTGCTGATATTTCCCTCACTTCTTCTCTCCTTCTGCGCTCGGCTCTACATGTTCCGGGCCCTCCTTTCAATTTTCTGTCTGTTGGTCGCCTTACTACTGATTCTAATTACTCCGTGACATTTACTTCTTCTTCTTTTCTCATACAGGATCAGCAGACGCGGACTATCATTGGTAGAGGACGGCTGCAGAATGGGCTCTATCTTCTTGACGACTCTCCCACTGTCCTCGCATCTATCTCCTCTTCAGATTGGCATCGCCGTCTGGGTCATGCTCCTCTTCCAGTCCTCCGGAAGGCTCTTCCAGATGTTTCTCTTCCTGCTTTTCGCTGCGACACATGTATTTTGGGCAAACAGCCCCGTTCATCGTTCCCTTCTCATTGTACTCGGAGCTCCGCTCCTTTTATTTTGGTACACTCCGATATATGGGGTCCGTACAAATTTACTAGTATTTCTGGCTATCGGTATTTTCTTACTTTTATTGATGATTACTCTCGCATGACGTGGTTATATCTCCTCCGGGATCGCTCTGAACTTCCCCGCGTCTTCCGGGCTTTCATACTTGAGACTCGCACTCAGTTCTCTGCGCCCATTCGTACTATTCGTACTGACAATGCGCGGGAGTACACCAGTCATACCTTCGACACTCTCTGCTCTGAGTTCGGCATTTTTCACCAAACCTCGTGTCCGTACACTCCACAACAGAATGGTGTCGCCGAGCGCAAGAATCGTCACCTTCTTGATGTCGCTCGCTCCCTTATGCTTCAAATGCGGGTTCCCAAACCATACTGGAACTACGCGCTCTCCACGGCTTGCTTTCTCATCAACCGTCTCCCTTCTTCCGTCCTCCAGTATGCTACTCCCTTCAGCCTCCTCTTTCCCACTACTCCGCCTTTTCCCGTTCCTCCACGGGTGTTTGGGTGTACCTGCTACGTTCACCACCTTGGTCCCTCCACGGACAAGTTGAATCCTCGTGCAGCCAAGCATATCTTTGTGGGCTACTCGCACACTCAAAAGGGTTATGTATGTTATTCGCCTGCTACCCGCAAGGTTACTGTCTCGGCTGACGTGACTTTCCGTGAAGATCTTCCTTTCTTCCCTGATCTGGATGTCGCTCCGAGTCCAGCTCCCGTCGTTCGTCCCGTCATTCCTGCTCCTCACTCCTCATCCTCTCCTCCTTCCCAACCTCCTGTCCGTCCACCAACACCGGTTATCCGGGTCTATTCTCGTCGCTCTCCTCATCCCGTTGCCCCTCTGCAGTCGGCTTCGCTCTCTGGTGCTCCGCTACCTGCTGCTCCGGCTCCCGCCTCTACCGCTCATCCGATGGCAAATTACGTCTCTCTTCATCTCTTCTTCACTTTGCCACCTCCTTATCCTCTGTTTCGGTCCCTACCTCTTTGCAAGAGGCGCTTCACCATCCTGGCTGGCGGGCTGCCATGGACGAATAAATGACGGCCCTCTGGGCCAACCAGACCTGGGTCTTGGTTCCCTTACCTCCCGGTCAGCACCCTGTTGGGTGTAAATGGGTGTTCGTCATCAAGCATGCTCCGGATGGCACTATTGCCCGCCTGAAAGCCCGTCTTGTGGCCCGTGGCTTCACACAACAGGAGGGCCTCGACTATGAGGAAACCTTCTCTCCGGTGGCCAAGCTCAACACTGTCCGCGTTCTTCTCTCCGTCGCGGTGCACCGCCACTGGCCCCTTCATCAGCTCGATATCAAGAACGCCTTTTTGAATGACGACCTTCAGGAAACCGTCTACATGCGCCAACCGCCCGGGTTTGAGACCACGGGAGAGTCTCGGGTATGTCTTCTCAAAAAATCCATTTATGGTCTCAAACAGTCCTCTTGGGCGTGGTTTGACAAGTTCAGCAAGGTGGTTCGGGACATGGGGTTCACTCAGAGTTCTGCAGATTTCTCCCTTTTTACCCGACACCGGGCCACAGGCACCGTCCTTCTGTTGGTTTATGTTGATGACATCCTTCTCACTGGGGATGACTCTAAGGGGATTCAAGAGATCAAACAACATCTGAGCACTGTTTTTCAGACTAAAGACCTGGGGCAACTTCGCTACTTCCTTGGTATCGAGATCGCACGGCGGCCGGACGGGTTGGTGCTCTCCCAACGAAAGTACTGTCTCGATCTTCTCAAAGATGCTGGTCAGTCTGGTTGCAAGCCAGCTTGTACCCCGATGGAGGCAAATCACAAACTTTGCGCTCATGCTTCGGATGACGATTTGCTGCTTCCGAATCCGGAATACTATCGCCGCCTTGTGGGAAAGTTGATCTATCTAACGGTCACGAGGCCGGATATATCGTTTGCAGTTGGGATTGTCAGTCGGTTCATGTATGCCCCCCGGGCTTCTCATCTCCAGGCGGTTGAACGAATTCTCCGATACCTTAAGGGAGCTCCGGGTCAAGGGCTGGTTTACAAAACCTCCGACTCTGCTCCCGCATTGGTTGCCTATTCTGATGCCGATTATGCGGGTTCCCTGGATGATCGGAGGTCAACAAGTGGGTTCTGTACTTATTTTGGTGGTCATCTTATTACATGGAAAAGTAAGAAGCAAGCTGTGATAGCCCGTTCCTCTGCAGAAGCTGAATACTGATCGATGGCCTCGGTTGTCTCAGAACTCACATGGCTTGAAAGTCTCCTTACTGACCTGGGAGTAAAACTCTCCTCCTCTGCTGTTCTATTTTGTGATAGTCAAGCCGCCATACACATAGTAAAAAATCTGGTGTTTCATGAGCGCACAAAACATATCGAAGTTGACTGTCACTTTGTTCGTGAGAAGGTTCAATTGAAGAAACTTGAATTGAAGCATGTTCCAGGAACTGATCAAGTTGCCGACATCCTCACAAAGGCCTTATCAAGTACCCTGTTCTACCAGTGTTTGTCCAAGCTGGGTGCATATGACCTATACGCTCCAGCTTGCGGGGGAGTGTTAGAAAAGCCCATTTAAACTAGGCCCATTTTATAGCATTTGTTGATTTTCTCTCCTCTCTTTAGTCCCACATTGTGTATAGGACTTTCCTCTCTCTTTCTCTCATCTATATATTTGTACTCATTCTTTGTATTTGTACTAAGTGGACATATATACAAGGTTGGCTTTTTCCATCTCTACACGATCAAATCCAAATTTCTGCATTCTTTGTTAAATTTGGATTCGATTAAAGAGTTATTCGATTCGGTTCGTGAACACCCCCTACTCAAACCTATCAGCAACCAGAAGCAATCTATCAGCCTCCGGCTTAGTCATACATAAGAAGGTTATTACCAGGCTCCTGAGTATCATGCCTATGACCATTCTGAGGAAGTTCAGTTGGTGGAAGAGCCCAGATTTGGCAAAAGACCATCTACTTCTGAAGCAGAGACAAGTACTAAGAGAAGAAGGGATCAGAGAAAACAAGAACCTGATTTAAGTCTAGAGTCCTGATTGAAAAGCTATTATTCTATGAACATGGGAAAGGTATGGAAGGGATGGTAGAGACAGAGACAAATATTATGACTCTGTAGAATGGGAAGAGTATATCAAACAGGAAGCCCGAAGGAGAATATATTATAGACTGCACAAGCTGGTAGAAAAATTTCAGAGGATGTCCCTCTAGAGCCAAGAGGATTTATTCCCAAGCCATATGGTTATTTTGAAAGGCAGAAGAAAAAAGAGAAAGAAAAAAGGAACAGTTTTGGATGAGATAGTAAAGAAGTCTAAATAGGTTATTGTTGAGACATGGGCATAGGGTTAAAAGACGTTAAAATCTGATTATAAACATTTAGACTTAGCTTATATATAATTTTGGTATGTTGACTCTTCTCTGTTCTTACGATATTATGTTATTTAAGTAGAAATCGGGAATTAATTCGCTAATACCATAAACCGGGCAACACACTCATATATAGGTACATTAGCACGTGACATATCACGTGGAATACATAACTCGATATCGAAAAAATAAAAGCGAATATTCAACTCCCCTCCTCAAGTTGGGAATATATATTGATCATTCCCAACTTGTCAGTATTGTTCTTGAAGTTGTCACTGCATAGCCCCTTGGTGAAAACATCGGCAAGCCGATCAAATGAGCTCACAAACGGAGTGCAGATATTCCCCTTATCGAGGTGGTCTTTGATGAAGTGCCTATCAACTTCCACATGTTTGGTCATGTCATGTTGAACTGGATTGTGTGCAATGCTGATTGCTGTCTTGTTGTCACAGTAGATAGTAATAGGTTTGTTCACCGGAAGGCCCAAACCTTGGAGAATGGTTCTTAACCACAGTCCCTCACAAACGTCTTGAGTCATAGCTCTGTATTCTGCTTCAGCACTTAAGCGAGCAACCACGTTCTGCTTCTTACTCTTCCATGAAACCAGGTTGCCTCCCACAAATGTGCAGTACCCCGTGGTTGACTTTCTGTCATCTTGACTACCAGCCCAATCAGCATCAGTAAATACCTCAACCTCCAACGACTGATTAGCCTTGAACAGAATCCCACGCCCGGGTGTCTTTTTGAGATATCGCAACACCCTAAAGGCTTCCTGCTGATGACATAACATAGGGGAGTGCATATACCGGCTTAGGACACCGACCGCATACGTGATATCCGGGCGAGTATGGGACAGATAAATGAGCCTCCCAACCAGTCGTTGGTATTTTGAGGCGTCCGCTTTGTCCCCACTAATATCTGCATCAATTTTATGATTAGCCTCAATTGGAGTGTCAACAGGAGCACACCCAAGCATCCCAGTCTCCTCCAGAAGATCAAGAGTATACTTCCTTTGGGAGATGAAATCCCCTGCCGGGACCTCACAACTTCAATTCCCAAAAAATATTTCAGCTTTCCCAGATCCTTGACTTCCAATTCTTCGCCCAGTTTTTTTTTCAAGTACTTGATCTCATCCAAATCATCTTCGGTAATGATGATGTCGTTCATGTACACAATAAGGATAGAAACCAGAGCACCCTTCCTCTAGATGAAGAGGGTATGATCAACTTGACTTTGAGTATATCCAAGTCATAGCATGGTCTTAAGAAGACGACAGACCCTCTGGTTGGACTCTTTGACATCAAGGCCCGGAGAAATATCCATATAGACCTCTTCTTCCAGATCACCATGCAGGAATGAATTTTTGACATCGAGCTGCAGCAGCTGCCATCCACGAATCACAGCACAAGAAAGAAGAACACAGATTGAGTTCATCTTGGCAATAAGAGCAAAGGTCTCCTGGTAGTCAATGCCTTGAGCTTGGGTATATCCTCGAGCCACTAAACGTGCTTTGTATCGCTCCACCACCCCATCTTGGTTCTGTTTGACGGTGAAGACCCAACGGGATCCGACCGTTCTCTTCCCAGGGGGAAGGCTA
This sequence comes from Platanthera guangdongensis, assembly GCA_039583875.1. Lineage (NCBI taxonomy): Eukaryota > Viridiplantae > Streptophyta > Magnoliopsida > Asparagales > Orchidaceae > Platanthera > Platanthera guangdongensis. The sequence continues at coordinate 138,891,757 of CM077156.1, read as the reverse complement.
GTGAGCCGTCATGTTTTATTTTTATCCAAGGCACTCAGTTCCTCCTCCATAGCCTGCTTCCATTCAGGTATCTGAACAGCCTCCTGTCATGTCTTAGGAACCACAATAGATGACAGAGAGGAAATAAAGGCTTTATGAGCCTGAGATAGATGAGTATAACAAATGTAGTTGGCAATGAGGTGTTTGGTGCCACCCCTTTTATCAATAAGACGTGCAAGAGGAACATGGAGATCATCATCTGAATCTGGAGCTGAGACAGTCACTGGTGGAACATTCATAGTCTGCACTTGCTCAACAGTCCTGGGACGACGTGAGTACGTGTATAATATAGGCGGAGCAGAGGTGGAAGGAAGAGGAGCGGCAACAATTGGAGATTCGATGTTAACAATTAGAAGAGGGGGATTCGATGTTCTCGTCACCGTCACTTCTCGTCTCCCCCTGACGAGGACTAAACTACGACTCCCCTTCACGAAATGTTACATCCACAGTGCAATAGTAGCGCCGAGTCGGAAGATGATAACAACGATACCCTTTGGTGGTAGGGGAGTACCCAACGAAAATACACCGCAGGGAACGTGCATCAAGTTTATCACGATGAGGGGTATGAACATGGACAAAACAGACGGAGCCAAAGATACGAGGAGCAAGATGAGAGGTGTGGACGATGTGTTGTTTGGCAAGACGCGATAGGGGCGTATCAAATGAAAGGGCACGAGACGGAAGACGGTTAATGAGATGAGAAGCTGTGAGAATTGCATCACCCCAGTAGGATTTGGGAAGGTGCATAACAAGGAGTAAACACCGAGCCGCCTCCAGCAAGTGTCAATTCTTCCGTTCGGCCACCCCATTTTGAGTGGAAGTGTGGACGCACGTGGTTTGATGTATGATGCCATGATTAGATAGATAGGCCCCAAAAGCACCCTGGTCATCATATTATTCACCATTATCACTACGCAATACCCGAATTGTGCCACCAAATTGTTGGTTCACCATCTTATGAAACGTCTGAAAACAAGAAAAGACATCACTTTTTTAAGCAGATAAACCCACGTAACGCGAGAGTGACAATCAATAAAAGTAACAAACCATTTATAACCAGATAAAGATAACACTGGAGACGGGCCCCAAACATCAGAGTGAATAACATCAAATGGACAACCACTAGTGACAGACAAATGACTAGTACTCTGACGGACATGTTTAGAGCGTTCACATGACTGAATTAAAGAGTTAAAAACAGGAAACAATTTAGTAAGATAAAGAGGCGAAGGGTGGCCAAGACGCTGGTGCCAACGTTGAATGTCATGGAGAGTCGGAGATCTGGTGGATGAAAAAGCACTAGGAGAAGACTGGTCCAGCAAGTACAGTCCACCAACGTTCCTACCACTGCCAAACATTGCCTCATATCCAGATCCTGAAATACACAAACATCAGGAAAGAAAGCCACAGAACAGTTTAAAGAAGTAGTAAAGTGACTAATGGAAAGCAAATTGAGAGGAAAAGACGGGACATGCAAAACAGAGGACAGTGATAGGTCGGGAGAACAGGTGACAGTCCCTTTACCAGCGATGACAGAGAGAGAGCCATTAGCAGCAATAACCTTATCACGACCAGAAAGAGGAGTATAGTAGGTAAAACCTGAGGCAGAACCAGTCATGTGATCGGTCGCACCGGAGTCAATAATCCACTCGGAAGGTGAGGAGGAAACAACATGAGCACTGGAGAGACCCGAAGTAGCAACAACATCATGAGAACCAGCAATAGGAGAGTCAGTGTGGGTGCACAACATGTTACGGAAAGCATCTAACTCGACAGCAGACAGGCCTCCGGAGGTGTCCTCCCGAACCTCAGTAGAGTGCGCAGAAAGCTGAGGACGATCGCCAGACTGACGGCCACTACCACGGTGCCCACCGCGACCCCGAGTACTAGAACCCTAACAAGCAATAGCAAGGTGAGGATGTAAACGAGAACATGAGTCCCTGGTATGGCCCTTCTTCCCACAGTGCCTACAAAGAGGGGGTCTGCGTGAAGCCCCTGCAAGCGCGGAATGATCAGTAGCAGGAGCGGCACCAAGAGCACGACGACGATTCTCATCATTGAGGAGTTTGATGAAGGCCTCCCGAAGAGAGGGAAGTGGCTCACGATGGAGAACATGCAAGAGAACAGCATCAAACTCCATGTTGAGCCCCATAAAGAAGACGTGGACACGGAAACGATCTTTGTCTTTCTGAAGGGCAAGCGCATCAGCAGTACAAGCAACCGTAAAAGTATTGAAGAAGTCCAGTTCCTGATAGAGGCGCTCAAACTCGGAAAAGTAGGCAGAAACAGACATAGTGTCCTTCTTCAGCTCCAGAAAACGACGAGTGAGCTCATACAGTTGCATCAAACTGCCTACCTGAGAGTAGGTATCACGGACCCGAGTCCAAATATCATATGCAGAGTCCAACAACATATAACTGCGATACACCTGAGGGGAGATCGAGTGAAGTAACGACGAGACAACCAAAGAATTTTCTGCATCCCATTTTTTCCATGTGGGATCGGTACGTGGTGGCTCAACTATGGTACCATCAATAAGTCCATACTACTGGTGGCTGCGAATAGCATGCTGGGCCGCCTGGAACCACTCCAGATAATTCGTGTCATCCAAGGCAACAGTAATGATCTTCAACGATCCAGACTGGCCATGGCTCCGAGGAGGGTCAGCAGACGAACCGGTTGGAACACCGGATAGTGTAGCCGTGGAGATAGTGGATTGATCATCCATTGAGAAGAGAGATTAAAGAGCTCCAAATCAGAGAAGACGGCCTCCAACGGGTCCCCCGTAGATCATGACGCCGGAAGGAACACCGGAGGAGGTGAGCAAGATGTCTCTGGCTGCCACATGGAGGACAAAACGGTCGGAGACGCGGGGGGCCGCCCAGAAGGCCGGGCAGAGAAAGCCCCCCGGAGGAGGAGCACCGCGTTAGAGAAACGGCCTTAAGAAAGAGGCGAGTGGGCGAGCGGGAGAGGCAGACTGGCGACGGCGACGGAAGCTAGCGGGCGAGCGGGAGGAGGCGAGCGAACGGGCGAGCGGGAGCGACGAGAGGAGGCAAGCGAACCGGTGAGCAGAGGCGAGCGAACGAGCAAGCGGGAGCGACGAGATCGACGATCGGGCTGGAGCGGTTGAAGACATAATCCTCTGATACCAAGTAGAAATCGAGAATTAATTCGCTAATACCCTAAACCGGGCAACACACTCATACATATTGGTACATTAGCACGTGACATATCGCGTGGAATACATAACTCGATATCGAAAAAAGTAAAAGCGAATATTCAACTATTTATTGGTGTGATGTTCATTTTTACTTGAGGTTCCGACTTCTCCAAATAGAGGGAGATTATTGGGAAAATTGTCCACAATGTTTCAGAATTGAAGAAGTCCTTATGATGAAGATGAACACACTGTCTTTGATGTTTGTGGTAGTTTTCATGTTTAGCATAGAGTTAGGCTTATTATCAATCAAGATGATTTTGCCAATGTAATCCCTCATTGTGCAAAACATCATGTAGACATAAGTCCCGGAGTATGTTAGGCTTGACACTTATTCATTTTGAACATCTATAGTGGCTCATGAATTTCGTGGAAACCTAAAGAAAATTTTCAGGAAAACTCAAAATCTGTCTAAGTTAAAAATCTATTTGACTAGATTCAGACAACGCAAAATATCGACTAGACAACCTTCAGATTCAATGGATATTGACTTGAAGATATTAAGACAAAGTTAGTTTGTCGACTTGAACCTGTTTAGATAAAGTTTAGCATATCGACTTGAAGCAGTTCAGATACAGAAGCCTGTCGGTTTGAAGTTCAGCATATCGACTTAAAGCTGTTCAGATAAAGAAGTCTGTCGACTTGAACTTCAACAAACAATCTCAATACCGACTTAGAGCTCATATCGACTTGAATAGGCCTGGACAAAAATTCATTATCGACCAGACATTTTCAATATCAACTAGACAAACTCAATATCGACCAGATGAGCTCTTATTGTCTAGATAATCTCTATGTCGAATAGACAACTGCATGTCAACTAGATAAAGTGCAAATCAACTTAAACACTTCTTATCGTCTAGTTTCTGATATCGACTAGAAGCTCTCAGTTTTATGAACAGTGATATCGACTGGACAAGTCCATATCGACTTGAAGAGTTCATATCGGCGCGACAGATGTTAATTCGCAAATTTTCAAATCCTGTCTGTCGTTGATTGTGCCAATCAAATGTCGTGATTAATGACTCAAATATGTGTCATTAATGTTTTTGAAATGAACTGTTGACCCCATCAATCATATAAATACTTGGAGATTCTTTGGTCTAACCCCATTCCTTGACGGAAAACCTAAAGTCAAGAACTTTCTAAGTCCAGAGAACTTCAAATCGGGAAGCAGCCGCCGACCAATTTCAATCTTCATCTGCTCCAGTTTTGCTCAAGGTGTTTAATCAGATCATTTCTCTTGGAGCAAAAAAAGTTCTTTAGAAAGTGGATTCAAGATCAGATCACTATTTCTTCATGCAAAAAATTTCTCTCTATGCTCAAGAAGCAGACACTTTGGAGGAGAAATATTTTTCAGATACGATTTCTTTGTTGAAGAAGCTTTTCTCAACAAGCTTCAAAAAAACTCAACCATCCAGATTTTTTTTATCTGAGTCTATGAAAGTTATAAAAAACAAAATACTTGTAGGGTTCTTCAGTCATCCTGAGGTAGGGTTCTTCTATGAACCTGAGGTAGGATTCCTACTGCGCGATCTGAGGTAGGGAACTGGCTAGTGTACCTGAGGAAGGTGAGTTGTATCAGTGTAAGATCTTTTATTGATTAGAGTTTGGTTGGAGTAGCCGAGGCTAGCACACTGCTAGGTAGGCGAAGGGGAAAGTGGACGTACCTAAACCGGGGATCCACTATATATCTCTTTATTTGTGCTGTTTATTTTTGTTATTGTTCAATTGTTCCACTACGAAACAAAAAAGAGGACATCACCTATCCCCCTTCTAGGTGTGATTTAGACATTCCCAAACATACAGAACAAAACACCCAAAATAAATTTTACAACTACAAAGATGATCGGGGCAGCTGTCGTGTGAAGAGTTCCGTGAGATCTGCGATGGAGGAGGCCGGTCTGGGTCGGGTTTAGCCTGGAAGTGGTCGATAGGAGCCGGTTGGCGAGGGGCTGGGTCGGTACGATGGTAGACGACTAGATCTGGAGTAAGGGGGAAAGGGTGCTGAGTTTGGAAGCGAGGAATGGTGGTCTGAAAGTAGAATATGGTGGAGGTAGCTAGGGAATGAGATCTGGAGTTTGGAAGGGGATTGGAGATGGGCTGTGGAGTAGGGGACGAGCGGGGATGCGGGATCTGGAAGGGGTGCAGTGGTCTGGATGTATGATCGGGAGTAGGGGAGGGAAGCGGAGCATTTCTGGAGCAGGGCACGGGTTGCGGTTGGGAGTCGGGTTGCTGGTGGTGTTGCGGCCGAGAGTCGGGTTGTTGAAGGTGTTGCGACCAAGAGTCGGATTGTTGGACGTGTTGCGGCTAGGAATCGAGGTGGCAGACAGCAAGGGGAATTCAGATAGGTTGTCGGCAAAGGGAATAGGGGAGGGAAAGGAGGAAACAAACTCAACTAGGAGTCAACACCTCGGGGTCGCAGTGTCGGCACCACGGATGATCGCCGGAAGTGGAGAAGTTCTCCAAAAATTAGTGATACCTAAACAGCAGCCCCAACTTACATATAAATAGAAAACAAAATAAGGCATCCCAATTTCGACGGCTATGATGGGCCAAAGATTAGGATCCGATGCTGCTAAAATAGAATCCAAATGTTGAAGTAATATATGAAATCATGCACAGAGGCTGATCCGGACACATCAGCGAAATCAAATCGACGATCCGATCAAGTTCGCATGTGCGTGTAGACAAACGGTGGTTCCACCCATCGGCGAATAAAGAGCGGCATCTGATTTCCAACATCGGGCCACTTCAGTTGAAGATGATATCTATCTATTGACATGTTTGAAAATTACTCGATTGATTAATTACAAGGGGCCACAAACCTATATATAGGAGTGGAGAGAAATACATGAAAATAGAAAATACATGAAATAATTAGTAAATGCCAACACTCCCCTCAAGTTGGGCGCGTAATGATAACAATGCCGGACTAAGTAATGATCCTTTCAAAATCACTAACACTCCATAATTTAGTGAGAATTTCTATCAATTGTGGATCAGACAAGACGAACGAAGTACTTACATTTTCTCACTATGTTTTTAATGAAAAATTTGTCAACTTCAATGTGTTTGGTGTGATCGTGTTAAACAGGATTATGAGCAACTCTAATGATCGCCTTGTTATCACAACATAGTTTGATTGTCTCATTTTTCTCAAGGTCAAGATCTCTCATAATGGTCTAAATCCAACCCTTCACAGATTCCATGGGTCATGACACTGAATTCAACTTCAACACTCGATCTGACAATCAAATGTTTTTTTGCTCCTCCACGTAACTAAATTCCCTCTAACCAAAGTGCAATATCCTGAAGTGAATACTCGATCATCAACCAAGCCAACACAGTCCGTATTTGTGTAGAGTTTAATATTTAGCTCATCATTAGGCGAGGCTAGGACACCGATCCTAGGAGAGGTCTTAGGGTATCTGAGAATACGATGGGATGCATCAAGATGGCGAGCCTTTGGGGAGAAGTTCATGTACTGGTTGATCACACCAATAGCATACGAGATATTTTGGCGAGAATGTGACAAGTAGTGTCTTCCCTAATAACCTCTGAAAACTAGAGATGTCATCAACATTTTCTCTATCATCTCTCCCTAGCTCGTGGTTTGCTTTGATATGGGTGTTGGCAAGTCTACACTCACTCATCCTAAATGTCTCAAGTAAATCCAGGATATGTTTCCCGTGTGAGATGAAAATCACATGTCTGGACCTAGCGACTTCAATGTCCAAAAAATAGTTACAGTTTCGTAAGTGTTGGTGCAGAAAATGCACCTCCACAACTTCACGATAAAAGACATTGGGGGAGACTGTGAGCTGCCGGTTACTTTCCAGTTTGCAAGGGTCTGACTAAAAATGGAGAATGAAGGCCGCAGAGCAGCGAGGTCAGATTTGCCCGCAACAACAAATACCACTTGTTGCAGATAATCTTATTCCACTAATAGGAGTGGTTACAAGAGTGAGATCATCTTAGTCGGTTACTAAGTGACCAAGAAGAGACTGGACTCGAGACTGCAGTCGAAGTAATTATTCTTGAGGATTCGAGCAAGCATGACGTTTAGGTACTGCTCACCCCTATTTATACTAGTGGGGGATTGCCCGAACGGGAAGGCCCTAAGATTACGGGCATTCTCCGGTACAGAAGAACCGAGCTGAGGTGAGAGAATACATGGTGTGCAAAAAACACTAACAAAGAAGAAAGGATCTGACCGCGCGGCCCGGCGGGCTGACTGACAATTGTCCTTGACCACTCTGAAGATGATTAGAGCTGCTTTGGGCGGTAAAGAAGGTCAACGCGAACTACGACCATCCTAACAGATAGACATAAAGGAAGTTAAACACTTTGCAAGGTCGCGGAATTCTAGGTAAACATGATCCCCACATATTTTTAAGTTTTTTAAAATATCAGAAATGTTCGCTTTAACCGCGGAGACTGCGATGCTGCTTTAATGCTTGGAATTTCTATAAATACGGCTGAAAGGTTTATAGATTTTTAAAAACTCTTTTTGCAATGTCATTATTCTCACCACTTGCGGTTAGCCTTCTTCAGTCCGTCAGGTCTGGATCTGGAAAAAAATCTTTGATGTCGATGTTTGATGATGATGTTAGGAAGCGGTCTTCTCCTCATGGGAAGAAAGCCATCAGGAAGAAGAGCGGTTCGCAAGAAGCCGAAGAGGGATCGAAGAGACTGTCAAAGGTGGAAGTGCCAGCACAGAAACCTTATGTCGTCACGCTGGTCCCTTCAATGGATTTTGAAATCGTGGATACTCCATCCACTAAATAGGTCATTATGAATCTTCCTGGAACCATCATCAGCTTTGACACTAATAAGTCACTGGCAATGCTTGACGAGCCCGAGGGCAAACAGGTGAAAGAGGCCGTGGAGAATTATGGGGTGAAATCGGGCGATGATCAACATGGGAGTTCGCCAGCCCGCTTTAATGTGGACTTGGATGTTGTCCGCGAAGGATTAAAGAAGAGTGGCGTCCACTGCTGCCTAAAAGATTAAAAGGAATCAGGAGACGATAGACGATGCTGCAAAGAGGCGGTAGACAATGTTGCAAAGAAAGAGAAGAAAGGAAAGTGACTAGCTTCTGAGTTATCTTCAAAGGAGGAGATGAAGAAAAAGAAGAGTAAAAATAAGAAACAGGAGTTGACCGCGGAGGTTGACGCAAACAACCCTAGTACCGCGGAGGTTGACGCAAACAACCCTTGTACCATTGTCAGCGAGGAAGGGGAGATCCAGCAGTCTATGTCGAAAGATGCTCCCAATGTTGGAGTGGGGGAAAGAATGCCAATCAGGGAGGCCAGTTCCCAGTGCTCGCAGTAAACTCTCCTTTGCCCGGAGATGTTGGGGGAGACCTTAGCGGGTTCTTGAACGGTTTAGAGGAAGAAGAGGATCTGAATGACCAGGCGGTTAGAAATGGGGATCTCCACACTTTCTGAGGAGCAGAGAGCCAATGTTGAAGTTGAGTCTAAAGATGTCCAGGAGAAGGCAGAGCATGAGAATTTATTGCAGATAGAGGATGAGAAAATCGCCCTAGTAGGCGAGGAGGAGCGGAGTAATACAGCGGCTAACCAGGCCACCTTGGAGATGGCTGCGCCAAACTGTGTGAAAGCGGTAGCGCTATTCTGTCAGGTAAGGTCAGTGCAGCTTCTAGACCAAGATTGACATTTGAAATTCCACCTGATGTTTTTAAGTCGTTGCCGCCTATGAAGCAGTCAAAGATAGTAATCATTCCGCTGGACGACAACATTCTCATAAGTCATGGCGAGCTGAAGCGGGGGAAGGAGGGAGAATGATTGTGTAAGAGCCAGCTCGCGCTTATGGACCTTAAGCAGAGAAAGCGCCCAGTGTTTCCTGCTTTAACAACGGTTTCCGGGTTATTCGAGAGTCTGGGGAATCCTTGCATATTTACGATCTTCCTTTTCATAGATATAGAAAGTACATTCAATCTTCCTGCACGTTACTTTGAACTTAACATAAAAATATTTCTTACCGCATTGTCATATTTCTTACCGCACATATGACAGTGGATGGGTCATCACTGCCACCATCGCTTAGTGAAATCATGAACCCGATGCTAGAAGATATGTGGGCGATGAGATAAAAGGAGAGGACTGATGTATTCCCGAGATAACTCGGGACGATCAATGCGGCAAGTGCACCAGTCCTCAGGTAATAAATATAAAATGGAAGCAGGGTCCCTCAAGTATCGATCTCTCGAATAATACGGGACGCTCGTACGTTTTCAATTTGATGAATTAAATGCAAAGAGGTTTTTAACGTTCTTTAGATTTTTCCTCTAGTGGAAAGTCTTAGAATCCGTATATTGCTTAATGAATAATGATCCCTCTTGGGATAATATATACACGACCCGAACAAAACAAATAAGTCCATATACAAATACACAATATCTAACACCCCCCCTCAAACTTACGAGGGATCATACATCGAGAGTTTGGACATAAGGTAGTCATGCTGAACCCTCGTCTGGGGCTTGGTGAACAAGTCCGCAATCTGATGCTCGGTGGGAACATACTGGGGAACCAATGTACGTCGGTTGTACTGCTCACAGAGGAGGAAGACGTCGACGCCAATGTGCTTGGAGAGGGAAAACTTCACTGGATTCAGAGTGAGCTGAATAGCACCAGTGTTGTCACAAAAGAGAGTGGTCGGTCCTGAGGAGACAATGCCAAAATCTGCAAGAAGCCAACGAAGCCAGATCATCTCCTCGGCCGTAGACGCCATGGCGCGCATCTCAGCTTCAGTACTAGAGCGGGAAACACCAGACTGTTTCTTGGACTTACAGGCAAGCAAGGAGGAGCCCAAAAACAGACAGAAACCAGTGACGGAGCGACGATCAGAAGGATCACTAGCCCAAGTAGCATCAGAGAAAGCAGAAAGCTGGAGGGAACTGCTGCTGGAGAAGAACAAACCACGACCAGGAGTCGCACGAAGGTAACGCAGTACACGCAGCAAGTGAGCATAATGGACTGATGTAGGAGTGCTTACAAACTGGCTCAACACATGGACTGCATGAGCAATATCTGGCCGAGTGATGGTGAGATAGAACAGGCTGCCGAACAAATGACGATAGCGAGTGGGATCAGCAAGAGGGATCCCCTCATCAGCCTGAAGCTTGCAGGTGAAGCTCCATCGGTGTGGCAATAGTGCGGGTGTCAGAAAGAGCAGCCCAAGCTAGAAGATCAGTAGTATACCGCTGCTGAGAGAGCTGAAACCCTGCAGAGGTGGAAGAAAACATCAATGCCCAGAAAACAGCTCAAAGGTCCCAAATATGTCATCTGAAATTGCTGCTACAGGTGATGCTTGACAAAGACAATGAAAACTGGGTCATCACCAGTGATGATCATATGATCCACATAGAGCAGAAGAAGAGTCTGGCCTTGGGAAGAGGTGTGAACAAACAGGGTCGGGTCGTGCTGGGTGGGCTGAAAACCAGCGGCTATAACGACAGAGCTGAAGCGCTCGAACTAGGCTCGAGGAGCCTGTTTGAGACCATAGAGAGAACGACGCAACCGACAAACCATGCCAGGAGGAGCAGCAAAACCGGGAGGAGGAACCATGTAGGACCTCTTGCTGTAGGTCACCGTGAAGAAACACATTCTTCACATCCAGCTGAAACAAGGACCAACGATGGACATCAGCAATAGCAACAAGTGTCCTGATCGTGGTCATGTGTGCCACAGGAGCAAAAGTCTCATCATAGTCTCGACCATGCTCCTGCTGAAAACCCCGAGCAACCAGGCGAGCCTTGTACCGCTCAATAGAACCATCAGAGCGAGTCTTGATCTTATAGACCCACTTGCAAGTGATGGGAATAGCACCAGGAGGAAGAGACAAAAGATCCCAAGTAGAGGTACGCTCAAGAGCAGCCAACTCTTCAAACATAGCAGCCTGCCACTCAGGAACCTGAGCAGCCTCGTGGTAGGAACTAGGCTCTGGAGTACTGGTGGAGGTAGCAGGAAGAGCAGTGAGGTCGAGTGGCTGGGTGGTGAAACCGAGGCGATCTGGTGGATGTCGATCTCGAAGGGGGTAACGTCTGGCAGGCGGATCATCCACGGGACTCTCACTGAAGGCTGGTGGCACCTGTGGGGTAGTCGGAGCACGACGAGTGTAGTGGTGGAGAATAGGAGGTAGAGGGCCGGGAGATGGCAGAACATGAGGAGGTGGAGAGGACTCAGAAGAGGGAGATGACGATGATGACGGTAGCTCTGCTGGTGACTGGTCTGACGGTGGTGGCAAAACAGGTGGTGGTACCGTAGGAAAAATAAGGAACTGAATATCAGTCGGGGTAGTGGATGAGGGTGAAGCAGAGGTGGATGAAGAAAGGAAGAAAGGTTGGTCCTCAACGAAGGTGACATCACGAGAAATGCGAAGACGACGCGCAACAGGGTCATAACAGCGGTAACCCTTATGCTCTGAGTTGTAGCCTAGAAAAACACATGCAACAGACTGAGCAGAGAGCTTAGTCCACTCACGTGGTGGTAATAAGACATAACACAGACATCCGAACACACGAAGATGAGTATATCGAGGAGGATGAGAGAACAAAGACTCACCGAGACACTGGCCCTGAAGGAAAGTGGATGGCTGAAGGTTGATGAGATAGACAGCGGTGGAGACAGCCTCAGCCCAAAAATGTGGGGGAACATGGGAAGCCAAAAGAAGAGTGCGAGCGGTCTCAATGATGTGGCGATGTTTCCTTTCCGCAGTGCCATTCTGGGAATGAGCACCAGGACAGGAGAGCTGCGGAAGCGTGCCATGAGAGACGAGAAGGTCACGAAACTCATGCGATAGGTACTCCCCCCATGAGTCGGAGCGAAAAATACGAATAGAGGTGGAGAACTGAGTACGAACCATGATGAAGAAAGTAACATAAACCTGAAAAAACTCAGCACGAGAACACAACATATATAGCCAAGTGAAACAAGAAAAATCATCAATAAATAAGACATAATAGCGGTGTCCACCCTTGGATACAAAAGGAGCAGACCCCCATACATCAGAATGGACTAACTCAAAAGGAGCAGAAGACCTAAACAGACTAGACTGATAGGGGAGTTGTAGCTGTTTTCCAAGCTTACAACTCGTACAAGAGTGAGTAGCGTCAACAGATACACGACCCAAAACACCCTGACGAACAAGAGTTGAAAGACGGGAGCCACTGAGATGACCAAGACGATGGTGCCACTGACGAAAGGAAACGGCGGGAAGACATAAAAGAGGAGCAGTTGGTGACGGTGTGACTGATGGCAGACGAAGGTACTCAAGGAGATATACCCCACTATGGTGACGGCCAGTTCCAATGAGGGTCCCTGTAAGACGATCCTGCACATGACAAACAAACTCATCAAAAATAACAAGGTAACCACTAGAGGCAAGCTGGCTGGAGGAGATGAGGTTCATGGAGAGCTTCGGGATATAGACAACATCAGGAATGTGGAACTGAGGGGTGTGGAGAAGGCCACGACTGGTAATAGGAAGGGTGGTGTCATCAGCAATAATAACACGTAGGTCGGAGGAAACAGGCTGGCAGGCATGAAGATGGGTGGCATCATAGGTCATATGAAAAGAGGCTCCAGAGTCAAGTAACCACGAAGACGGAGAGATACCTGACGGGGCAGAGGCCGCTGAAGGATCAGCAGAGGTAGAGGCCTGACCAACTGTGGCTGCAGAGGTACTCGAGAAGGTGCCTGAAGACAGCTGCTGAGCTAGCTGTAGGAGCTGCTCAGAGAAAGAGGCTGTCGGAGGAGGCACAGTCAGTACTGAAGCTGCACGCTGCTGGGTGTCACGAGACTGGATGTTCTGCTGGGAGCGCTGAAGCTTGCGACACTTGGTGGCCCAGTGCATGACAATAATGATAGCGAACAGACCGCCGTTGCGCAGCATTGGGACCCTGGGAAGAGGGTCCCTGGGTAGGAAACGGAGCAGACGGTCGCGCAGGAGTACTGAGCCCTGGAGAAGGTGACAGCGTAGGCTGCGATGCAAACTGAGGAGCAGCCAAGACAACATGGGGGGAGGTAGTGTGCTACGTCCCCTCCATGGTACGAAGACGAGTCTCCTCCAGAATCGTGGACAGAGTGTCACGAAGTGTGGGTGGAGTACCCCGATGGAGAAACTGTGAGCGGGCAGACTCAAACTCCGGGCGCAGGCGCATCAAGAAATCATAGACACGGCAGGCATCTCTGTACTAAGCAGTGGCAACGCAATGGCAGCAGGACAAGCAATGGGGCGGCGCCATCTCGTCACACTGACGCCAGAGGGAAGTGATCTCAGCAAAAAACTCCTGAACTGAGCAGTCGCGCTGGTAGGTAGCTGCAAGAGTCTGTAACAATGAATACTGAAGTGTCTGGCTGGAAGGCTGATAGAGATCGGAAAGATGATCCAAAATCGCCTTAGCAGTAGGGAACTCACAGATGGCCAGGCGGATGGGTACCTCACAAGACTGGTCAAGGATATCAATAGCCCTGGAGTCATCGTCCTGCCACTTGGCTAACGCCTGAGCGGAGGAAACATCGGTGCTGGCTGTGGAAACAGAAGACTCAGTTGAAGAGGCGGCAGGGACCAACGATGCTGGGTAGGATCCATCTAAATTGCCCCAAAGGCGTAGGCCTCGAAGATGCATGCGCATGGTGGAAGACCAAGCCTTATAGTTCTGCCCGTTGAGCAGCACATCATGCTTAGGAAGATAGCCACTGTGAGTCGAGGCGGGATCCATTGAAGGCCAACACCAAGAGCTGGAGCAGGATCGACCGGGCCGGAGGAAGCAGGCGGTCGATGGAGCAGACGGGATCGAGCGCAGAGGAACGAAGCAGGCGGTCGATCGGCGCAGAGGAACGAAGCAGGCGGTCGATCGGCGCAGAGGATCGAGCGCAGAAGAACGAAGCAGGCGGCCGATCGGCACAGACGAACGATGCAGGCGGTCAATCGGCGCAGACGGACGGGAGAGGGATCGGGAGAATTAAACCCTAAGCTCTGATACCATCTTAGAATCCGTATATTGCTTAATGAATAATGATCCTTCTTGGGGTAATATATACAAGACCCGAACAAAACAAATAAGCCCATATACAAATACACAATATCTAACAGAAAGAACGTACTCAGAATATCAAAAGATTGTGCGCCTCCAAATAAAGAATCTTGGTGGCGGAAAAAGGAAGTGCAAGACAAAGTGAGGGCAAAGAGAACCAACTATAAGGCTCCGTTTGGAAGGACTTATTTTCACCGGTCAAGCGGTTACAACCGCATGAACCAGACCTTAATTTAAGGTCTGGTTCATGCGGTTGTAACCGCTTGACCGGTGAAAATAAGTCCTTCCAAACGGAGCCTAAATCACATTATGCTTGTGAGAATGATGAAAACTTAGTTAAGTACAAAGTCGCCAAAAAGAAACTAAATATGCAGTAAGTAAAGCAAGAAGTTAAACTTATGAAGAATTTTATGAGCGACTAGATGCCAAAGATGGAGAGCATGACATATATAAAAATGCTTGAGCTAGAGAAAGCAAGATAAGATATTTAAGCCAAGTAGAATGCATAAATGATAAAACATGATGAAACAGATACAGTTTTGACAGATGATGTGAATATTAAAGAGTGATAGAAAAAATACTTTTATCAATTTTATAATGAAAAAAAAAGAAAATGAATTGAATTCGGATGAGTAAAGTAAATCAGAGAAGTATAAAAACAAAATATTTTATCGTAAAATTCAAATATCAGAGGTAAATAATGCTCTAGAAAGATGAAAAATAGAAAGACGGTTGAGCTAGACAATATACTCATCGAAGTATGAAAATGTATATGAAATGAAGGAATTCTGTGGTTTTCATGTTTTTTCAATAAGATACTAAAGTCAAAGAGAATGTCAGACTCATGGAGAAAAAGTAAATTGGTACCTTTGTATAAGAATAAAAGAGATATAAAAAATTGTGTTAAATATAGATGATTAAATTGATGAGTCATACTATAAAACTATAGGAACAGATAATATAAAGAAGAGTAAGACGGGAGACTAACATCTTAGTGAATCAATTTGGATTCATGTCAGGGCGGTCGACCATGAAAGTTATGCATCTCTTGAGGAGACTCATTGACAACTACCGGGAAAGAAAACAAGATTTGCATATGTTGTTTGCCGATCTTGAAAAGGCTTATGATAGAGTTCCAAGAGAGATCTTATGGAGTCTTTGAAAAGGTGTGAATGTATCATACATTGACATAATCAAATATATGTATACAAATTCAGTGAGAAGGGTGGGGACATCTAGAGGATTAACACATAAATTCCTTATCCCTTCACACTAATCTTAGATGAACTCATCGGACATATCCAACAAATAATACCTTGGTGTTTATTGTTGGCGGATGATATCGTTTTGGTCGTTGAGACACGCAAGGGTGTAAACGTAAAACTGGAATTTTGGCGAGACACTTTAAAAAAGCAGGGTTTTAGGTTGAGTAGGGCAAAGACAGAGCATATGGAGCTTAGATATAACAGTGCAAGAAGGACGAATGACCTCGTTATTAAGTTAGGTGATCATGATATTTACCGTAGTGAGTGTAGTAAATAATTTGGATCCATAGTTCAAAAGGACGGAGGTAATGATAAAGATGCGACAAATAGAATCCAAGTGGGTTGGTTGAAGTGGAGAGGCGCGTCAGCAATCTTATGTGGTCGTAAAGTACCATTAAAACTTAAGGACGGTTTTATCGTCCTGCAATTAGACCGGCGATGCTCTATAGTTCTAAGTGTTGGACATTGAATTGTGTAAATGAGAAAAAAGTGGGAGTTGCGGAGATGAGAATGCTTTGGTGGATGTGTTGACACATGAGACTGGATAAAATTAGAAATAAATGTATCAGGGATAAGACAGGGGTAGCACCAATTGCAGAGAAAATGCAAGAAGCTCGACTAAGATGGTTTAGATACGTACAAAGGAGACCATTAGATGCACCTGTTAGGCATGGTGAGAGTCTAGTCACTAGGCATGTTAAATGTAACAACCCTCAAAATATGTACAAAAAGGATTTCAAATCAAATTGAAAGTGGGGGTTTTAATTTAGGACAATTTTGTAAATAAGTGAAATGAGTTTATTTTTCCCTCTTAACTCATAAAGCTGCAGCCCCTCCCCATTCCTGATTAAATGTTTCTCAGTCTAGGGCTTTTCCCAAGCATGTATCCCACTCTATTCTCCTGCGTCGATCCCGTCTCTTGCTCCAGCCGCGACTCGCGCTCCCTTGCCATCTCCCGATTCCGGCGCCTCCTCTGGTTTCTTCCCGCCAAGCTAGCGCCTCCCTGCTCGTCTCCTCCTCCCGGCAGCCAATCTCCCTCCTCCAGGCCGGCAGTAGCTTCTTCTCCTCCTAATGAGGCCGACAACTGCTTCTCTTTCTCCAACAACCCTAGTTTCGCCTCATCTTTGTCGTCTTGGCCGGGAATTTTGAGAGGGATGCTTAGGGTTTTCCTCCCCTCTCCTCCTTGGGCTCGAATTTGATCTCCATGGGTAAGATCTCCTCTTTCCTCCTCTATTCAGTTTTCCCTAATTTTCTTGGAAATTATTTGTCCCCAAATTATGAGTGGAAAGATGTTTTTGTATTCAAATGCCATAGAAACGAGCAATAACATACATATATATATAGGACCACAACACGTGATATATCACGTGGATTACATAAGTGCGATTTCGGAAAAGAAACGTAAAAAAATAACGCGTATATTCAACTCTCCCACTCAAGTTGGGAATACATATTGATCATTCCCAACTTGTCAGTGTTGTACTTGAAGTTGTCACTGCATAGTATCCCATGGTGAAAACATCGGCAAGCTGGTCAAATGAGTTTACAAATGAAGTGCAGATATTCCTCTTGTCGAGGTGATCTTTGATGAAATGACTGTCAACTTCCACATGTTTGGTTCTGTCATGTTATACTGGATTGTGAGCAATACTGATGGCTGCCTTGTTGTCACAGTAGATAGTAACAGGTTTGTTCACCTGGAAACCCATATCTTGAAGAATAGTCTTCAACCACAATCCATCACAAACTCCTTGCGTCATAGCCCAATATTCTGCTTCAGCACTTGAGCGTGCTACAACATTCTGCTTCTTGCTCTTCCAAGATACAAGGTTGCCTCCCACAAATGAACAATACCTAGTGGTAGATTTTTTGTCATCTTGACTACCAGCCCAATCAGCATCTGTAAACACTTCAACCTCCAAAGCTTGATTAGCTTTGAACAGAATCCCACGGTCTGGTGTCTTGTTGAGGTATCACAATAGCCTGAAGTCAGCTTGCTGATGACGTATGGAAGGAGAGTGTATAAATCTACTTAGGACGCCCACAACGTACGAAATATCAGGGCGAGTATGGGACAAATATATGAGCCTCCCAACCAATCGTTGGTATTTTGATGCATCCACTTTCTCCCCACTAGTATCCGCATCAATTTTATGATTAGCCTCAATTGGAGTGTTCACGGGGGCACACAAAAGCATCTCAGTCTCCTCCAGAAGGTCAAATGTGTACTTCTTTTGAGAGATGAAGATCCCCTGTCGAGACCTCGCAACTTCAATTCCCAAGAATTATTTCATCTTCCCCAGATCTTTGACTTCAAATTCCTTGCACAGTTGTTTTTCAGGTGACTAATCTCTTTCAAGTCATCTTCGGTAATGATGATGTCATCCACGTACACAATAAGAATAAAAACTTGTGCACCTTTTCTCTTGATGAAGAGAGTGTGATCAGCTTGACCTTGGGTGTATCCTAGTTGAATCATAGTCTTGTTAAACCGTCCAAACTACACTCTCGGAGACTATTTCAGGCCATACAGAGATTTCTGCAGACGGCAGACCTTCCCATTGGATCCTTCGGTAACAAATCTCGGGGGAATATTCATGTAAACTTCCTCTTTCAGATCACCATGCAAGAACACATTCTTGACATCGAGCTGCTGTAGCTCCCATCCACAACTCACAGCACAGGAGAGAAGCACTCGAATTGAGTTCATCTTAGCAATAGGAGCAAAGGTCTCTTGGTAGTCAATTCCTTGATCCTGGGTATACTCCTGAGCCACTAAGCGAGTTTTGTACCGCTCCACCACCCCATCTTGATTATGTTTCACTGTGAAGACCCATCGGGACCCGACCGTTCGCTTCCCAGGAGGAAGGCTAGTAAGCCATCATGATTCATTTTGTTTCAAGGCACGCAGTTTCTCCTCCATTGCTTGTTTCCACTCAGGTATCTGAACAGCCTTCTGCCATGTCTTGGAATCATAATAGAAGAAAGAGACGAGATAAAGGCTTTGTGGGCCTGAGAGAGGTGACTATAGCAAATGTACTTGGCAATGGGATGTTTGGTGCCACCCTTTTTACCTATAAGACGAGCAAGAGGAACATGAAGGTCATCATCAGAATCTGGAGCGGAGACAGTCACCGGCACTGGCGGAACATCAACAGTATGCACTTGCTCAACAGCCTTGGGACGACGTGAATATGTGTATATAGGTGGAGCGGGAGGGGAATAAACAGGGGCAGTAGTTAGACCATTGGAGGGGAAATATGAGGAGTGATAACAAGCGGAATAGGAGAGTCGACAATCAGAAGAGGAGAGTCGATGTTCTCATCACAGTTACTACTTGTCTCCCCCTGAGGAGGACCAAAGTACGACTCTCCCTCACGGAATGTAACATCAACAGTGCAATAGTAGCGACGAGTCAGAGGATGATAACACTGATATCCTTTGGTGGTAAGAGAGTACCCAACGAAAACACATCGAATGGAACACGCATCCAGTTTATCACGGTGCAGGGTATGAACGTGGACAAAACAGACGGAACAAAAGATACGAGGAGCAATATGAGAGGTGTGAACGATGTGGTTCTTGGCGAGATAGGAGAGTGGTGTATCATAGGAGATGGAACGGGACGGAAGACGGTTGATGAGATGCGCAACCGTGAGAACTGCATCACCCTCGTAGGATTTGGGAAGATGCATAACAAGAAGTAAACACCGAACCACCTCCAGCAAGTGTCTATTCTTCCGTTCGGCGACCCCATTTTGAATAGAAGTGTGGACACATGTGGTTTGATGAATGATGTCATGATTGGCAAGATAGACCCCAAACGCCCCCCGATCATCATATTCCCCAGCATTATCACTACGAAACACACGAATTGTGTCACCAAATTGTTGAGCCACCATCTTATGAAAGGACTGAAAAACAAGAGAGCGCATCACTTTTTTTAAGCAGATAAAGCCACGTAGTGTGGGAGTGACAATCAATAAACGTAACAAACCATTTATAGCCAGATAAAGATAACACCGGGGATGGACCTCAAACATCAGAATGAATAACATCAAATGGACATAAACTAGGAGCAGACAGATGACTAATATTTTGACAAACATGCTTAGATTGTTCACATGTGTCATAAGAAAATGACTGAATTAAACGATGAAAAACAGGGAACAGTTTAGTAAGATATAAAGCAGAAGGGTGGCCAAGGCGCTGATGTCAGTGCCGGATGTCATGAAGAGTCGGAGATCTGGTGGATGAAAGAGCACTGGTAGAGGTCTGATCCAGCAAGTACAGTCCGCCAACGTTCCTACCACCGCCAAGCGTCCTCCTCGTATCCAGAACCTGAAACACACAAACATCAGGGTAAAAGGTTACAGAGCAGTTTGAAGAGTTAGTCAAGTGACTAACGAAAAGCAGATTGCGAGGGAAAAACGAGACAAGCAAAACAGAGAATAGTGATAGGTCGGGAGAACAAGTGACAGTCCCTTTACCAGCAATGGCTAAGAGAGAGCCATTAGTAGCAATAACCTTATCACGCCCAGAAAGAGGAGTATAGGAGGTAAAACCCGAGGAAGAGCCAGACATGTGGTTTGTCAAAGAGGGTCAATCTTAGTATCGATGACAAGGACTACAGTGTCCACATCCAGACCCGCAGCCACCTGAAGGTAATTACTGTTGTGCGTGTCACTCGTCTTCTCAGTCAAAGATGTTATACTTGTTTTGTATTTGCTTCGCTTTCGGGTGCTGCCACTCCTCCACTCGAGTTTATCCTGATTGTTTCTGAGTTTCCCGACGTGTTTCCAGCCAAATTGTCTGGGATGCCCCCTGATAGAGATGTAGAGTTCTCTATTGATGTAGAGCCTGAAACGCGCCTCATATCTAAAGCTCCATACCGTATGACACCGCACGAACTGGAGGAGCTTAGATCACAATTGGATGAGTTGCTTGAGCATGGGTACATTTGTCCCAACTCTTCACCTTGGGGAGCCCCCGTCCTCTTCGTGAAAAAGAAAGAAGGTTCCATAAGATTGTGTATTGATTATCAGGATATGAATAAGATTACAATGAAGAATAAGTATTCCCTTCCACGTGTGGATGACCTATTTGATCAGCTTAAAGATAGTACCGTCTTTTCCAAGATAGATCTCAGACCTGGTTACCATCAGCTGAAGATCAAGGAATCCGACATTCCCCGAACTGCTTTCAGAACTCGGTATGGACATTTTGAATTCTTGGTTATGTCCTTTGGGTTGACAAACGCTCCTTCTGCTTTCATGGATATGATGAACTGCGTCTTTCGTGAGTATCTGGATAAGTTCATCATCGTTTTTATTGACGATATTCTGGTCTTTTCCAAGACTCGTGAGGAGCATGCATCCCATCCTAGACTCACTCTCTCCACCCTTCGACAACATCAGCTCTATGCCAAGCTGGCAAAATGTGAGTTCTGGCTCGAGCGTGTCGCTTTCTTGGGGCATGTCGTTTCAGGAGATGGACTTTCCGTTGATCCTGCAAACATTTCCGCAGTTATAGACTGAAAGCGACCTTCTACCCCTACTAAAATTCGCAGTTTCCTTGGTTTGGCTGGTTATTACCGACGTTTCATCAAGGGTTTCTCGTCTCTTGCCGCTCCCCTGACAAAGCTAACTCAAAAGCATGTCGGGTTCGAGTGGTCAGATCGGTGTGAGCAGGCCTTTTCTGAGTTGAAGCAACGTTTAAGTTCAGCGGCAATTTTAGCTCTTCTTTCCGAGGGAACAAATTTCTCAGTTTACACTGACGCTTCCGGAGTCGGGTTGGGATGTGTCTTGATGCATGAAGACTGTGGTATCGCTTATAGGTTGACACAGTTGAAGATTCACGAACGCAACTACCCCACTAATGATCTGGAGTTTGCTGCGGTGGTTTTTGCTTTAAAGCTTTGGCAACATTATCTTTATGGTGTGAAGTGTCACTTCTTCACCGACCATTGGAGTCTGAAGTGTATTTTCGTTCAGAAGTATCTCAATCTTCTTTAGAGGCGTTGGCTCGAACTCATATCCAATTATGACTTGCAGCTCACATACGTGGCAGGTAAAGCAAATTCAGTGGCAGATGCATTTAGTCGTTAGGCTTCTGTTACCGCTTGTGCACCCATGTCAGCTACCCTTACAACTTTGATTGAAGACAGATCAGATGGGCATATCCGTCTCACCCAAGGGTCATGAGGAATTTTCTGGTCCGTTATGGGTGGAGTAGGTGAAGGATTTGCAGCCATCTGATCTCGCACTCCAGCGCATCCGCCGAAGGACTAAACTTGGGACACTTCTGGATTTCTCCGTCTCTGGCGATGTTCTGCGTTTCCGAGGTCGCCTCTGCATTTCTGATGTTCCTGAATTGCTTGATAGTATTTGCCGAGAAGCACATGAATCCCACACATCTGGTCATCCAGGCAACAATAAGATGTATCATGACTTGAAGCAGATCGTGCAGTGTCCTGGTATGAATAATTATATCGCTCGTTTTATATCTCGATGTCTGACGTGTCAAAAGGTGAAAGCTCAGCGTCAGCGTCCTAGTGGTCTTTTGCAGCCTCTGTCTATCCCTGATTGGAAGTGCGAAGATATCTCTATAGACTTCATCACGGGTTTGCCTCGCACCCCGAGGGGGCACGACGCGATTTGGGTCATAGTAGACCGCTTGACTAAGGTATCTCACTTCATCCCGTACAAGGAAGGTCATTCCACCAAGAAGATGGCTCGAATCTATGTTTCGGAAATTGTTAGACTCCATGAGATTCCTTTGCGGATTGTATCTGATCGTGACTCGAGATTTGTATCGCACTTCTGGAAGGGCTTCCAACAAGCTTTAGGCATCGAACTCAACCTGAGAACCGCTTATCATCCAAAAACTGATGGTCAGACCAAAAGAGTTAATCAGATTCTTGAATACATGTTGCAATATTATATTTTGGATTGCAAGGGAGCTTGGGACGAGCACCTACCCTTGGTTGAATTTGCCTACAACAACAACTATCAAGAGAGTCCAAGACGGCCCCCTTCGAAGCATTGTATGGCTTCGTTGTAGGACCCCGTTATATTGGTCAGAAGCTGGTGAGAGGGTTGTTTTGGGGTCTGAGTTATTTCATGAAATGGAAGAAGACTCGACTCCAGCTCAGTCGGGCTATCGAGAGGCAGAGAAAGCATGCAAATCAACGCCGCCGTCTGTTAGAGTTTGTTGTGGGTGATCAAGTATTCCTGAAGGTTTCCCCTATTCCTGGGGTGAAACGGTTTGGTCATCATCATAAGCTTAGCCCGAGGTTCGTGGGACCATTTTCCACTTCAGAACGTATCGGAGGATCTGCATATCATCTTGAGTTACCTGCAACTTTGGCCGGAGTTCACAATGTCTTCCATGTTAGCCAGCTTCGGAAGTACATTCGTGATCTTACCCGCCTCATTGAAGAAATTCCAGTGATTCTTGAAGCCAATTTGTCATATCCAGTCGATCCCACTAAGATCGTCAGGTATCAAGAACGCAGGGTTCGCAAAAGAACCATTCCTATGGTCAGAGTGGTGTGGATGCATGGCAAGTCCGAGGAGTAAACTTGGGAACTTGAATCTGTCATGGGTAGCAAGTATCTGCAACTCTTCTCTTAATCTTGGTATGTTTTCGCTCTCGTTCTTCTCTCTACTTCAGTACATTCACATTTATCCTTCATGCCTTGAATTGCAATTTTGTTGGGAAGAAGGGTATTAGAATCCTCGCCTTAGAAGCTCCTTTCAGAGAAATCTTGAAAGTTTCGGGACGAAACTTCTTAAGTGTTGGAGAATGTAATGATTCATAAGTAATAATAATAATAATATTATTAGAATTAGGGTTTTAATTCCTCCTTATAACCATAGCTCCTAAGTGTCAGCGAGAAATGAGAGTCTTCTTGTAAATGGTTCTGCTGAATTACTTCAGCGTTGTTTTGTGCTCTTCCATCCCTAGGGTGACTGATGCAACCTGAAGTGCATCACTAATTTATTTTATCACATTTTATTTAAATATTTTGTAGCGCATGTCGTCGCGCAAATTTGTCTTTTATTTCATGTATTTGTGTGTTTTACGCCGTGTTTGCGCAATCTTTGTGCGACTTATTGGTGTGACCGGCCAATAGGATCTTAAATATATTGGTCCGTCAAATTAGGACTAGGGTTATTTTGGGCGAGCAAACAAGCAACAAAATTATTAACTATCTTTTCAAACCTGAAATTACATTAATTATCAAAATTATTAACAAAATTATTAACTATCTTCCCGGAACCAGCTTACCTGCAGTCAACCTGGTGACCCCACTTGCGTCAAATTCAGATGCTCCTCCTATAGCGATGGCAGATACTCGGGCGTTCAAAGGCTAAAGTTGTCATCTTATAATAACGATCGTGACTACTTTGTCATTTCTTAGTGGCTTTCCCAGACGGAGAAGCACTTCGAGTATGTTGGTGTTCCAGAGGTTCAGAAGGTTCTTCTTGCGGCCTACCAGCTGACTGAGGATGCTTATAGCGCCGCAACCTCCCTAATTTTGTCATCTTGACCTGGGGTCAATTCAAGGAAGCTATCATGAATAAGTTTCTCTTCTGTAAAGCGGGACAGGCTAGCTGAGAAGTTCTTGTTCCTCCAGCAACCCGGTAGAACAGTGACTGAGTATGAAAAGGAGTTCCTCGCATATCCACCCATGCAGTGGAGCTGGTGTCAAATGAGGCCAAGAAGATCAGTCATTTTGTGAAGGGACTCTGTCATGATTTCCATCAACACGTGGTAGCTCATGGCACCACCACCTACGCTGATATCATGGAAGCTGCCTTATAAGTGGAGGCTATTAAGCTGGAGCGTGCTGCTAAGAAAGTTCAACATGACACTAGTAACTCCACATATGATCTCAAGCATAATGGTACTCCATCCCAGGAGCAAGGCCTCAAGTCTAAAGAGGTGTGTGCCTTTTTCCATAAGGTGGGTTATGTCACGCAAGTTTGCCACACCCTCTTGAAGAAGTAGAAGATGGTTGTCCCTACAAAACAACCTCAGATGACGCTTGTCTTTACCTCCACTGATTTGCTTACTACAAGAAGCCGGGTCACCTGCTGAAAGACTGCCGCCGTAAGCAGAATGCTTGCTGGAGATGTGGAAAAGTTGAGCATCATATCCAAGACTGTCTTATGAAGGAAAGTCCAATTCTCGCTCAGCATCTGCAGTCTATTTTGGGAGCTCAAGAGAAGAGTAAAGTTGTGTTGAACGTCATCTCCGAGGGCGAAACACATGCATCTGACGACATCATCTCTGGTATGTAATGCATTGTTATTAGTTTACAACATCTTATTTTAGTTTCCTTAGTATTGAACAATAATGATTTGTGTCTGTGATTTCCATTTCTACAAACTTAGGGTCAAAAATAAGTGGATGCAGATTCTTTTGATTATGGTGCATCTCGTTCGTTTATTACTCATCATATTGTGGATCTTCATCACGGGCATACTTCGTCACTTGAGGTTCCTTTGAGATCTCTGTGTCTGGTCATCTGCACCAATCGAATAGGGGTATTCTCAATTGTCCGATCATGCTTTGTGAATTGTTAATCTCAGCCGATCTCATGTTTCTGGATATGACGGAGTTTGATGTGATCTTGGACATGGATTGGTTGGTTGCATATAGAGCAAAACTAGTCTGTGTGGCAAAAAGGGTCAAACTCAACATCGATGACAATGACTACAACGTTTATGTCCAGACCCACATTCACATGAAGGTAATTTTTGTTGTGCGCGCCACTCGCCTTCTTAGACAAGGATGTTCTGATTATTTTGTATAGCTTTGCTTGTGGATTCTGCCTCTACTCAACTCGAATCTATTCCAATGGTTTCTGAGTTTCTTGATGTCTTTCCTGCCGAATTGTCTGGTATGCCTCCTGATCGAGATGAGGACTTCTCTATTAACTTAGAGTCTGGAATGTCATGGCCCAGCCCGGCTCATTGAGTCATAAGGGGACCCGACTGGTTCAACCGTGAGGGCTGCAGCCCAAGTGACTCCAACGCATTTCTGGTCTGTTTATCAGCTCAGTTGGTGATGAGGAGTGATATTAAGGCTCCTTATCAAGGGTTGCGGGTTCGAGACCCAACGCCAACACCGCGCTGCGCTGATAAACAACCAGAAATGTGTTAGGGTCACTTGGGTCGCAACCCTCATGGTTGGATCAGCCGGGTCCAATTAAGACTCCTTGAGCCGGGCCTAGGCCGTGACATGGAACGCGCCCCTAATCTAAAGCTCTGTACTGTATGGCCCCGCGCGAACTAGAACTTAGATCGTAATTGGATGAATTGCTTGAGCGTGGAAATATTTTTTCTAGATCTTCATTATTGGGGAGCCCTTATTCTCTTCATGAAAAAAGACGGTTTTATGAGGCTTTGCATTGATTATCGGGATCTAAACAAAGTGGCAGTTAAAAATAAATATCTCCTTCCACGCGTGGATGACCTCTTCGATCAACTCAAGGGTAGTACAGTATTTTCCAAAATAGATCTCAGATCAGGTTATCATTAGCTGAAGATAAATGAATCTGAAATTTCTAGAACTGGTTTTCGTACTCAGTATAAAATTTTGAATTCCTACTGATGTCCTTTGGTTTAACTAATGCACCTTCGACTTTTATAAATATGATGAACGATGTCTTCCATGAATATCTGGATAGGTTAATCATCGTCTTCATTGATGATATTCTGGTCTATTCCAAGACTCATGAGGATCATGTGACACATCATAAACTCACTCTCTCCACACTTCGTTAGCATCAACCCCATGATAAACTGGAGAAAAGTGAGTTATGGATGGATCGTGTTGCTTTCTTGGGGCACTTTATTTCAGGAGATGGACTTTTTGTTGATCCTGCCAAGATTTCTACGGTTATGGACTGAAAGCGGCCTACTAGCCTATTTCAAGACTCATGAGGATCATGCAACACATCATAGACTCACTCTCTCCACACTTCGTTAACATCAACCCAATGATAAACTGGAGAAAAGTGAGTTATGGATGGATCGTGTTGCTTTCTTGGGGCACTTTATTTCAGGAGATGGACTTTTTGTTGATCCTGCCAAGATTTCTACGGTTATGGACTGAAAGCAGCCTACTACCCTACTGAAATTTGCAGTTTCTTTGGATTGGCTGGCTACTACCGACGTTTCGTCAAGGGATTTTCCTCTCTTGATGCTCCTCTAACAAAGCTAACTCAAAAGCATACTAGATTCGAGTGGTCAAATCAGTGTGAGCGGGCCTTCTTAGAATTGAAATAACGCATGTGTTCGGTGCTAGTCTTAGCACTTCCTTCAGAGGGGGCAGACTTTTCAGTTTTCACTGACGCTTCCGAAGATGGCTTGGAATGTGTCTTGATGCAGGATGATCGTGTTATCGTTTATGGGTTGAGGCAGTTGAAAGCTCATTAGCGCAACTACCCCACTTATGACCTGGAATTCGTTGCGGTGGTGTTTGCATTGAAACTTTAACAACATTATCTCTATGTCGTGAAGTGTCACATCTACACTGACCATCAGAGCTCGAAGTATACTTTTGTTCAGAAAAATCTCAATCTTCGTCAAAGGCGATGAATCGAATTCATAGCAGATTATGACTTGCAGCTCACATACATTCCCGGTAAAGCTAATTTGGTAGCAGATGCATTGAGTCAACAAGCTTTTGTTTCCTCTTGTGCATCGATGATAACTACTCTTGCAGCATTGATTGATAACCTCAAACAGATGGATAGATCCACCTTACCCGAGGGTCAAGAAGAGGTTTTTGGTCTGTTAAGGGTGGAACATCTAAAAGATTTACAACCATCTGATCCCGTACTCCAGCGCATTTGCCGAAATGTTAAACTCGGGACTTTCCTGAATTTCTCTCTCTGGTGATGTTTTGCATTTCCGAGGTCATCTCTGCATAGCTGATGTTCCTGAATTGATTGATCATATATGTCGTGAAGTTCATGAATCTGACATATTTGTTTATCCGGGCAATAATAAGATGTATCATGACTTGAAACAGATTGTGTGGTGGCCTGGTATCAAGAATTATATAGCTCTTTCGTTTCTCGATGTTTGACGTGTCGAAAGGTGGAGGCTCAGCGCCAGCGTCCTGATGGCCTTTTGCAAACTCTGTTAATTCCGGAATGGTAGTGGGAAGACATCTTCATGGACTTCATCATAGGTTTGCCCCGCACTCCTAGGGAGCATGATGTGATTTGGGTCATAGTGGATTGCATGACTAAGGTAGCTCATTTCATCCCTTTTAAGGAAGGTTCATTCTCCCAAAAAAATGACTTGAATCTATGTATTAGAGTTTGTTAGACTCCACGGGATTCCTTTGAGGATTGTATCAGATTGTGACTCGAGAATTGTATCAAATTTTTGGAAGGGCTTCCAACAAGCTTTGATCACCGAACTCAACCTGAGCACTGCTTATCATCAGACGACCAGTGGTCAAACTGAAAGATTTGTCAGATACTTGAAGACATGCTTTGATATTACATTCTGGATTACAAGGGAGCTTGGGATGAGCACTTACCATTGGTCGAATTCGCCTACAACAATAGTTTTCAAGAGAGCCTTAAAATGATCCCCTTCAAATCATTGTATGAGCGACGTTGTAGGACCCCTCTCCACTGGTTAGAAGTGGGTGAAAATACTATTTTGGGGCCTGAAATACTTCAGGAAATGGAAGAAGATGTCACGAGGAAAACTCGACTTCAACTCGGTCGTGTCATCGAAAGACAAAGAGAGTATGCAAATCAGCGCCGTCGTTTGTTAGAATTGGATGTGGGTGATGAAGTGTTCCAGAAGATTTCCCCTTCGCCTGAAGTGAAACGATTTGGACGCCATCATAAGTTTAGCTCGAGGTTCGTGGGACCGTATACCATCTCAGAACATGTTGGAGGATTTGCATATCGCCTTGAGCTACCTGCTGCTTGGGTTGGTGTTCACAATGTCTTACATGTTAGTCAACTTTGGAAGTACATCTGTAATCCTAACCACGTCATTGAAGAAATTTTTGTGGTTACTGAAGCTAATCTTTTGTATTCGGCAGAACCCACTAAGATCGTGCAGTATCAAGTACGCAAGCATCAAAATAGAACCATTCATATGATCAGAGTGCTTTGGACGCATATCAAGTCTGATGAGTATAATTAAGAACTTGAATCTGACATGCATATCAAGTATACAAAATAATTCTCTTGATCTTGGTAATCTTCCGAACTTAGTCACATTTCCATTTCATTATACTCATATTTAATTCTCTGTACTGATTTGCAAATCTTGTTCGAATGAGTAACATCTGAATCTTCACAATAAAAGACCTCATTCGGGACATCATCAAAAGGTTCGGAACAAAAAATTGGTACAATGGGGGGGGGGGGGGGGGGGATTTAAATTAAGTAAATCTAATTAATAGCAAATTTGTAATTAACCTAATTAGTTTACTTTTTTTTCCCCTCTAATACTTAGTCGTATCCCCCTCCCCCATGTTATATCTCTGTTTTGGTCCTTTAGGGTTCTCGCACCCATCTCCCGTTAGCCACTCCAGTTCGCTGCTCCCGAATGCAACGTCTCCCGCTCGCTCCTTCTCATGGACGACAACCTCGTCATCCTCCAAAGTCCGACAACCTCTGCCTCTCCATGAGCCGACATCTTCCTCCTTTCCAAGAGCCAACATCTTCCTCCCACTTGTGGCCGACGACAACTCTTTCTCCTCCAAGGGGATGACAACTCTATTCCCTCCTCTCCTAGGGCCGACAACCCTAATTTCACCACTCCCTCTTTGTTTTGGGCGGTGATTGCAAGAGGGACACCTAGAGTTTTGCTTGGCTCCTTTTGGGTAAGATTATCCCTCCATTTTATTTAGATTTTTGGATCATTTATAATTTTTAAGGCTTCAATTTGCTCAAATACTTGTGATCCAAGTTTATTTCCATTTTATAATCACCTAACAACTATGTATTCTTGATCCCTGGAGTCGTTCGTCGAATTTATCAACGGGATCGCCCCAAATCCTTCCGATTTAGGGTTTACCAAGCCAAAGCGCCGCCAAAATTTCAATTTCCTCATGGTAGTCTCCACTCCCCTCACCTTTGAGGGAGGTAGCTAAATCTCTCATGTTTAGGTTATGCGATGTTAATTGCATGTGCTAAAGTAGAGTTTTCCGTTAAATCAAATATCAACCATGATTGTTCTTGAACAGATTTGAAATAAGGTTTTTAAATCTTTCTTGCGCCGCTTAGCCGCCACCATCGGATTCAGCCTTACTTAAGACAAGTAGAGAAATCTCTCGCTTGCAAACATTGAGTTTAGATTGATACATCTTTCCTTATGTTTATGAATTTTACTCTTGAATATCTAAATCTTTAAATTAATAGCATGTCTTATTACGTTTGACACATTTTCTCATGCTCGTATCGTGCACATGTTTATTTAGAAGATAATTGTGCATAAGAATGATTTGTTCTAGATGAGTACGTGTTACCTCGAAAATGAAGTGTAGTAATTTTACTCTTTTGAAGTACATTATGAATCACTTCATTCATTTGATATTGTTCCAATTAGAATCACTAAATTATGAATCACTTCATTCATTTGATATCATAAGCAAACATTGAAAGAATGTGTTTAATTGATGCAACTTCTTGACTTGGGTTCCCTCTTAAATCCCTAACAGGAACAAAGAACCGGTAATAAAATACATTAAATCCCTGGCTCTAGGGTGAGGGTCCGCAAGAGCCGTCCCTTAGAGATCACAAGCATAAATTATAAATCTCTGATAAGTCTTGAATTTGATCTTGAATCCTTCTGAACCATAATTTTTGTGAATCAAATAAAAACACATACATCTTTCATTTGTTAAAGCTTATGTCATTAAATGAATGAATATATATTACATTCTGGATTAGACTAAAAATTCTTGTTGTTTCTGATTGATTCACTTAATTGCCTGTTTTGCTATTTTTGCTTCCCGAGTGTCAATACAAGTACATTTTTGATATATTGCTCGTTATGTATTTTACTTACTTTTACCAATGTTTTAAGGTTGATTCCTTATTGTTTTAGAATTTGTCTTATTTTTTGTGACTGCATCGTCTGCTACCTGAGTCGATCCGCATCAAGTTCCTGGAGATTTATCTTATTTCTTCTTGTGTCAGGTTCTATGTTTTTATTTTCTTTACTGTCGTACAATGCTCATTATGTAATAATTCTGATCAATGATTTTTTTCTTGAATCAATGACAATTATTAAGCTAAAAGTTATGTGCTGGAATTTCATATTTTGCATGTTCATTTTTTTGAAATTTTCATTGCATAGAATCTGAATCAGAACCTTGTATCATGAGTTTTGTTAAAATGCATGTGCATTTAACTATTCACTGTTATACTTAAAAACTTTCGCATAAAGATAATGTATTTTTCTGCAAATTATTTATTTTAAATCTAATAATACAATTCAGCTCCCGCCTAACAGACATGATGTTTTTTCCACGCTCGTGGCATCACGACCCGCAAGAAGCGCGCCTGGAGTACAGGAGAACTGGAAAAAGGTGAAAAGTTAAATGGTGTGTGAAAAACACTAAAAAAGAAGAAAGATCTGACCGCACGGTCCAGCCGTCACACTGGCAGTTGTACTTGACCACTTTAAAGATGATTACAGAGCTGCTTTGGGCGGTATAAGCAGTCAATGCGATCTGAGGCCGCCCTATCTGATAGACATAAAGCATGTTGAGCACTTAGTAGGGTCGCAGAAATCCGGGTAAACAGTAAGGCCTTTACCTTAAATTTTATCGCCATCCTTTCTTTTATAGCTTGAATTTCTTTAAGATCATCTCCTATTATAATTATATAAACTATAAAGGGAGTCAATTTACTTACCTGATGCTTGATGAACAGAGAATGATCCACATTACTCTGAGTATATCCAAAGGACGTCATAACCTTGTGAAATCTTCTAAGCTGAACTCTAGGAGATTATTTGAGGTCCTATAATGCAATTTTAATCTTGCAAAAACTTCCTTCAGATCCTTAAGGGTAAGTCCGAAAGATGGGGCATATATACTTTCTTTTCTAGGTCCCTATAAAGAAACGTGTTAACATCAAACTGCATGATGTTTCATCCCTTACAAATGGCACATGATAAGGGAAACCTTATGAAATTCATCTTTGCAGCAGGAGCAAAAGAATCCTGATAATCAATCCCAACAATCTGAGTGTATCTTCAAGACACCAGTCTTGTCTTGTATCTTTTAACAATTTCATTGGTATTTTGCTTGACAGAAAATTCCACTTATACCCAACAACCGTTTTCCCTTGAGAAAAACATATAAGATCTCATGTATAATTTTTTTCAAGAGCACACATTTCCTCAGGAAAGGCTTCTTACCACTTGCGGTGACTAAGAGATTCCTACTAAGATGAAGGAGTAGACAAAGAGGATAAAGAGAAAAATTGGATTTATGTGAAGCGGTGTCAGGTTCTCGAGCCCGATCTGCTTAAAGTTTCAGGTTCTACATTTACATTTCATTTACTGTCAAATATTTCTTTTATGTAATAATTGAAATCATGAATTTTCTCTGTTATCATGGACAATTGCTAGGATATTTAAATACTTTATATACTACAATTTGATATTAATGCATGTGCATCCTCTTTTGAATCATAATTGCATGAAATTTGTAGCAGTGTTATGTAAAATATGATTTTTTACAAAATACATGTGCATTTAAAATTTTCACTGTTTTAAACACTAAAACTTCCGCATAAAAATTCAAACTGTTTTTACTTAAAAGTAATTATTTTAACATATAACTGGTTTCTCTACATCCGCTTTAACAGACATGGTTTTCTTTCCACTCATGTCTGTGGCATCACGACCCGCCTGAAGCGCACTATGACTTTTGTCGAGACGGGTCGTGATGGTTGGTATCAGAGGGAGGTTAGTTCAAAAGATAAAGTATTTTGTAATTATCAAATATTTTGAACTTTATTATAAAATATAAATATAAGCATGCATCATTCTTTCACTCAGCTTGTCATTATCTGTTGTTCGCGGCTGAAATAAGCGCACACTCACTTATAAGCATGAGTAGTATGCACACGAATGTTAAGTGAGTATGGACAAACTTAACATTTTTGCGCACATGAATTTCCACTAGGATATACACCGCTTGCGAATATTAAATTGTATGTGCCGTTTAATATTTTCAAGTGCGTTGACATTAGAATCATAATATGCATGACATGTTAAGTGATAGACGTTCAACATGTCATGTGTATCCATTCATTTGCATACATATCACAAATCATTGCACAAGTGTTAAGCTAAGAACAACAATAATGATTGTACACGCATGATTTTACTATCTGTTTGACATTGCACACGATCGCATTGTTGCACTTGCATGATCATCACCTAGAGTTGTCCAATGAAAATGATGTAATTATTACATAATTTATGTACTTGACAGTAAGAAATGTGTTAGAGTCTCTTGTCTTAAGTCTCTGGTATTCGTATTCAGTCTTCCTGTTCTGCCCAATTATCAATTTTATTATTCGGTCTTCTTGTTTTCCCTTCTGGATAGCTTCTAAGTGTCAGTGAGAAATAAGAGTCCACTTGTAAATTGTTCTACTGAATTAATTCAGCGTGGTTTTGTGCTCTTCCATCACTATGATGACTCGCTTATGTCGATACTCAATCGTCATTCCGCTACATTTCTTCGTTGATGTTCTATCTTCGCTTCGTGCAAGATCTTTTCGCTCCCGAACTCTCGTGTTTTGCTGCTTAATTTCGAGCTAATCGAAGACATCCTTGTGTTTTCTCAAGCCAATCTTTTATATCTGGTCAAACCCGCTAAGTCTGAAGAATTCTCTTGAGAACTTGAATCTGATATTGATAAGTCTCTGCGATTATTATTCTTTCTATTTTAGTACATTCATAGTTAGTTTCCATGTCTCAGTCTACAAATCTTGTTGTAATGAATGACATCTGAATCTTCGACATAAAAGCCTCCGTTCAGAGAATTCTCAGAAAGTTTCGGGACGAAACTTCCTAAGTAGGGAGAATGTAACAACCAATATAAAAAATAGAACAAATCTAATAAAAACTATTGAATGACAATTTTGTAATTAGGGTCTTAGGTTTTTTCTCCTCTAAACCTAAACCGAGCCAACCCTCCTCTTAAACTGCTCGGGCTGGGGCTTTCCGTAAACCCGCTCCTAGCCACATCCATCCCGATCCCACAAACCATTCTCCCGATTCCGCCTCACGCAAGCCGCACGCAAGACGTCGGCTCTCCCGATCCCGCCTCATGCCGCTCCCGTATCCGCCTCATGCTCCTCTTGCTATAGCCGACGGCTTCCTCTGGATCTATTTCCCCATCCAGCCGGCAGTCCTCTTCCCTCTGGGTCGATGGTTCTTGTCTACCACAAGCCGTCAGTTCTTCTTCTCCATTTCTGGAGGCCGACATCTGCAACAGCTCCCCTCTCCTCCAACAGCCGCCTCTTCTCCCTCCAGCAACCCTAATTTTGGCTCTTCTTCTTCGTCTTGGCCGGGTTTTTTGAAAGGGCCGCCTAGAGTTTTCTTCCCTCTCCTCCTTGGGCTCGGATTTGACTTCCGTGGGTAAGATTCTCCATCCTCTCCTCCGCTATTCAGATTTCTCTATTTTAATCGACTAATCGCATTGCGTTTTTGATTTCTGGTACCGCTTCTCGACTCTCGTGATAGAATTTCTCAAACTCTCTCCGAATTAGGGTTTGCCCAAGCCTAAGCGTTGTCAAGTCTCCGTCTCCGCGTGGTTTCTCTTCTCCCCTTCACTATTGAGGGAGGTAAATTTCTTAACCCCTCTCTTATTTGAGTATTGCGATATAATTGTATGTACTAGCGTTTGCATTCCTTTATGTCAACATCATTCTTCCTTGCCCTTGAACAGGTTCGAAATAAGATTGTTAACATTGCTCGTGTCATTTGGCCGGCTCGTTCAGATTAAACTTCTTTAAGGCAAGTAGAGATCTCTCTCTCTTGCAATCATTGAACTTCAATTACTTGATCTGTTCATATGATTATACGAATTCACCCTTCATTATTTGTGTTGTCAAATGAATTCAAATATCGAATGTTTAATCCGACAAGTTAAAATTTTAGAGTTGATATATTTGAAATGTCATGAGATTGTGACCGCATATAATTTTATTTGAATATTCACTTACATGAACGGATTTCTCATTTGATGTATAATTCGAATTATGTTGGATTTTTGGGTATGACTAACAAATATCATAATGATAATTATTAAGAATTATATGAATTGTATTAATTGGATTCACGCATATATGAATTGCATCACATTTGATGAATAATTTGAAAAATCGTAGAGCGTTAATCACTAGCAACATTGTCACGATTATAATTATAATGAATTCGGGTTAGCAAGTGCATGGAATTAGTTAAGTGGCTAATAGAAAAT
Source organism: Platanthera guangdongensis (assembly GCA_039583875.1). Classification (NCBI taxonomy): domain Eukaryota; kingdom Viridiplantae; phylum Streptophyta; class Magnoliopsida; order Asparagales; family Orchidaceae; genus Platanthera; species Platanthera guangdongensis. The sequence continues at coordinate 138,856,671 of CM077156.1, read as the reverse complement.
AAATTACGAGAGAAGTTAGGGACATGAAGAGCCGATGATAAGGTGAGAGAAGAGTAGGAAATTGAGCTTTTTCCAGCGATAAGGGAAAGAGAGCTATCGGTAATGCTCACCTTATCACAGCCAGACAGAGGGGTATATGAGATGAAACTTGAGGAGAAGATAGTCATATGATCAATGGCCCCGGGGTTGATGATCGATTAGGTGAAAGAATGAGATGTAGCAGAATGAGCACTTGGAGTCCCAATGTGAGCATAGGAGGAGGATAAGTCAGCATACTTTATGGAAAAACTCAAGATGCATTCTTCACGTCAAGTTGACAAAAATCTCACCCCTTACAAATGAAGCACAGGAGTGCAATATTCCTAACCCTTTGTCATACATTACCAAGTCCAATTTGCAGGGTACTCCCAATTTCAGGTATTATATGAAATACAAATTCATGTAATAGTTGTATATATGGTGCCATCCCATCGCATCTTATGTACTTTAAGGAGAACTTGGTAAAGAAAAACAATCCAAAGAGGATATCATCCAAGTATATACCCATATCCTTCCTATATTTTAAGAGACAAGAAAACAAGGTCAAGAATGTTGAGAGAAGGTCATTCTTCACGTCACTTAGTATTCCAGCATACTCGGGTTAGGAATATTGCACGCCTGTGCTTCATTTGCAAGGGGTGAGACCTTTGTCAACTTGACGCGAAGAATGCACCTTGAGTCTTTCCATAGAGTATGCTGACTTATCCTCCTTCTATGCTCACATTGAGACTCCACGTGCTCATTCTGCTACATCTCATTCTTTCACCTAATTGATCATCGACTCTGGGGCCATTGATCATATGACTATCTTTTCCTCAGGTTTCATCTCATATACCCCTCTGTCAGTTGAGTCTGTATGGTGTCGTCGCTTTGTGAAGGCTTTGTATTTGTCTTTGTATTTTTGTACTCCTACTTTATATCATCCTTTGACGATATAAAGTGATAGCTGTCCGGGTCACTCTATAGCCCATTGAAAGCAACCCGTGATAATATAACTCTATTAGTGTTCATCATTTCCATTGGGGAAAATGTTTCATGATAGGTGATTCCTGTTGAATTTTCTCAAAGTGGTCACCAAGATAGTCTAATGCCAAATTAATATCCTCAGAACTATCAAGATCACACCTTGATCGTGCGGAAACCAGGAAAGCAAGCTTAACAACCAAATGCAATCACAGGGGCAAGCAGATCATAAACTCTTTTATTTCTTCTTTACAATGCGAGGTATACATGACGAGACATGATTTCGCCAGTACACAGAAATATAGGAAAAGGTACAAGTAAAACAATTTGCGCGGACAAAACTGAAGACCGCCGAGACCGCCCAGTCCGCCAAGTCGCCGAAGCCACCCGAACTGTTGTTGCTGCTAGAAGACGAATAGAACATGGAGTCCGCCGAGACCGCGAGGTCGCGCGGACACACCGTTATTCGCTAACTGCTACAAGCCGCTGCTGAACTGAGGAACAGACCGCCTAGAACGCCGAGTTCGGCGGACAGGTTATTGAACTTGGAAAAACTGAAGCAGAGAAAACTGACAAGCCGCAGAAGCGATCTGCTGAAACCGCTGATTGAAACCGCAAACTTCACTGATGCTGACCGCAGTCAAGCCAAACTCCTGGCTCCTCAGTGTTAGTCGCGCAACCTGCAAACAGCAAACAGTTATCTCTGCTCAACCCGCGCGGACAGCAAAAACCAGACCACAACAATTAACCAAGCCCTCACTTACTGTTCACTCAGTTACTGTAGATGTTCTGGGGGGGTCTATTTATAGGAGAAGTGAGGAGTTTGGTCACCACCCTAGTGAATAGAGTCACCACCCCAGCTTGCGCGCTAACACTACCCAGTCCGCCAAGTCCGCAAGGACTTGGCCAGACTCCAATCTTCCAGGCGCCCGGTCAAAGTCTGTCCGCCACCATGCGGACACATTGCCAGCCCGCACAACACAGACACAGCGCCAGTCCGCTCAACGCAAGCATAGCGCCAGTCCGCCACTTAACTCAGCATACAGACACACCCGCAACTCAAGCTGCAACAGTCTGCAACTCAACATAGCACGCAAACACAGCCACAACCCAAGCTGCAATAGTCCGCACAGTGAACGCGGACAAAAGGAGGCAGTCCGCAGAGCTCGGCAACAACGCCACAACCCGCCACGAGTCCACGACCAACAGGCAGTCCTCCCGGCCAACAACAGACTCTGCGGACTCTGCGGACACCATGGACTTGTCACAGAAAATGACCAAGTCCATCAGCCCAACAAGCAACTGGCGCGAGCACGGCGGACACAGAAGACCCAGACTGCCAATCAGCAGGACAGTCCGCCACAAGGATGGAAACATCCATTGCAACATGGACAGCTCGGCAAGAACAAAATCCCATCTCCAAAACCAGTCCACAAATGCGGACTCCGCGGACGCAAAAGACAAGTCCGCCAACACACCACAGATACAACTTCCAATCCTCCTGGTAACCACAAGAGCTGGCTAACTGCAAGACCGCAGATCAAGCTGAGCACCGCCAACAGACCGCCAACACAGTCCGCTCAGGCCGCTCCACTCGATGCCCAAGTTGCAAGACATTCTTGGCCATAAATCATCCAGGCCGCACACCAGTCCGCCCAAGGCCGCACACCAGGCCGCACAGGCCGCTCCTTAAGAACAGCCAAGCCACCAAGTCCAAGCCAGGTCACCCAGGCCACAACCATCAACCCGCCCAGGCCGCGGACTCAGACCGCTCAGGCCGCGCAGTCTGCCCGGCCTGCCATATCACCCACTTTCACTACACAAATTTCAACACTCCCCCTTGAAGTGAGAAGTGGTGATCAAGTTCAGCAACCCTCATAATCATTGAAACGGCCCCTTCGACAGCGGCTTCGTGAAGATGTCAGCAAGATTATCTTCACTCCGAACATGCCCGACCACAAGAGATCCCTCCAACACCTTCTCCCTTATGAAGTGGTGCTTGATCTCAATATGCTTGGTCCTTGCGTGACACACTGGATTGTTCACCAGTTTGAGAGCACTCTCATCGTCACCCTGGAGTAAAGTGGGACCTTGCACTTCCTCATGAACATCCTCTACAAGCCTCCTCAACCAGATGGCTTCCCGAGCAGCCAAGGCCGAAGTCTTATACTCTGCTTCCGTAGTAGACACAGACACTGAGTCCTGTTTCTTCCTACACCACGAGATGCAAGCTGATCCACAAGTGAACACATAACCCGAAGTTGATCTTCGATCATCTGAGTCACCACCATAATCAGCATCCGTGTATCCAAGCAAAGAAAACACCGTGTCCCTTCTATAGAGGAGTCTCATATCAGAAGTCGCTTTGACATACTTCAAGATGTTCTTTGTCGCTACCAGATGAGACTTCCTTGGTTCAGCCATAAATCGACTTACTCGGCCAACAACGTAAACAATGTCTGGCCTTGTAATCGTCAGGTAGATCAATCTCCCCACTAGAGCTCTGAACACCAAGGGATCAGGAAGAATCCTTCCTTCATCTCGTCGAAGCTTCAGTCCAAGATCCAGAGGAGTAGAGCAACTCTTCCCTTTGCCCATACCGAATCGATTCACAATGCGATCCGCATATCCTTTCTGGAAAATGAGTATCCTGCTCTCCTTCCTCTCCACTTCAAGACCAAGAAAGTGATGAAGCTCTCCCAAGTCTTTCATCTCAAAGCGAATAGCAAGTTCAGCCCTGAGCCTAGCCACCTCCTCCTCTGAATTCCCTGTGATGATCATATCATCAACATACAGTAGGACCAAGACTTGAAGCTCCCCCTTCTTCTTGATGAACAAGCAGGAATCCGAGTTGGAAGCAAGATAACCGCAGAATTGAAGATACACTGCTATCTTCCCATATCAAGCTCTAGGAGCTTACTTCAACCCGTAGAGAGCCTTCCTGAGCTTGCAGACATAGTCCGGATGAACTTCAGAAACAAAACCAAGTGGTTGATCCATGAAGATGTCCTTATCAATTTCTCCGTAAAGAAAAGCATTCTTCACATCAAGCTGCCACATTCTCCATCCCTTGCAAGCAGCCAAGGCGATCACCACCCGAACCGAAGTCATCTTTGCAACTGGACTAAATGTCTCCTCATAGTCTTCTCCATAATGTTGAGAGAATCCTCGAGCAACAAGGCGAGTCTTGTATCTATCAATTCTCCCATCAGCCTTCTTCTTCAACTTGAACACCCACTTGCAAGTCACTGGAGTAATGTCATCAACCTTGGGCACAAGGTCCCAGGTTTCATTCTTCTTGAGAGCAGCAATCTCCTCCTTCATGCCATCTTCCCACTCCTTGACTCCAGTGACCTCATTGAAGTTTGAACGCTCTCGCTCATCCAGAGGACCTGTAAAGAAGCAGGAGACAAAACTCACTGCATTCCCATCACAGTATCGAGCTGGTGGCTTAACAACCCTCTTTGATCTCCGGAGGGTCAGCTCCTTGCTCACCACCTTCGTTGCTTCTTCAGGCTCAGCTCCAACTTCGGGCAAGCTTTGAGCAATGCTCCCCCTGCTTACTGAGCCAGAAGCCTCAGCACCAGAGCTTGAAGCAACATGAGCTGTTGGTGATACAGCAAGCTCCTCTTCCAAAACTTCAACAGCCACCTTCTGCTCTTCATCAACCTTGCTCTCTGGTAGCTCAACCGAGCCTCCTCCATACGACGTCAGTTCATCAAAGACCACGTCTATTGATACAACTTTTTCGTTGCAGGATTCATGCATTTTCATCCCTTCTTCCGCTCATCATAGGCAACAAAGACAAGCTTCCTTGCCTTTGCATCAAGCTTTGTCCTTGAAGCATCCGGGACATGCACATAGCAAGTTGATCCAAACACCCGAAGGTGTTCCACACTTGGCTTCTCCTTCAGCAACATCTCAAAGGGAGACTTCATGTTGATCGGGCTGAGCGGCATCCGATTGATGACATAAAAAGCACAAGACATCCCATCTGCCCAGAAGGACCTAGAAATATCTTTTGCATGAAGCCAACAATTGCAGGTTTCCGTCAGATGACGGATCTTCCGCTCCGCTACTCCGTTTTGTTGTGGAGTATGAGCACAAGTAAGCTCTCTCTGGATCTCGTGCTTCCTGCAGAAGTTAGAAAACTCGAAGGAGACAAACTCACCACCGTTGTCTGTTCTAAACTTCTTGATCCGCAAGCCAAGCCGGCCCTACACTAGCTCCTTGAACTCCACATACACCTGGAAAGCTTCTGACTTCTCCTTCAAGAAATAAACCCAAGTGTATCTTGACTAGTCATCAATCAACACAAGCATGTATCTGCTCCCACTAAGGCTAGCAGTGACGGTTGGTCCCATCAAGTCACCATGGATACACTCCAATGGTCTCTTGCACCTCGATTGTGACTTATCAAACAGAAGGCGATGAGCCTTGCCGTACTGACATCCCGCGCAAACGTGACCAACGCCAAAGGAAGATAGCTTAGGCAAGCCTCTTACAAGGCTCTTGTTTGCCATAGCTTTCAACTTATTCATTCCTACATGCCCCCGCCTCTTGTGTCATATAGCATCACTATCGTTTGCCCTCATCCGATCAACATAAGAATTTGTTGCAAGAAAAAAATAAGTTCTTAACTCTCCTCCCAACATAAGCAACATCAGCCTTTACCGCTGATACGTTGCGAATAAACTTCACTTCTGTTGGCCCAAACAGAACGTGATAACCCGCGTCTACCGCATTGGTCACAGAGAAGAGGTTCTTATTTATGCCCGGTACGTGATACACACTTCTTAACGTGAGTGGCCCCTTATCACTACCCAAAGACACAACCTCCTCCTTCTCTACTGCATAAACAGTATTATCAGCAGTTATGATAGTTTCGTTACCTGAGTAAGCTTGCAGAGAAGAGAACTTCGACTTGTCTCCGGTGAGGTGATGACCACACCCGGAGTCCACGATCCCCTCGTCGTTGAAGTCGACAGCGGACAAAGCACGGACACAAGTGCCTGTTATGAAAGCTCCGCCCCAACCAGCTTCTTCAGTACTCAAGCAAGCTTCCTCCTTGCCTGCAGCATGCCTAGGGTGCAGTTTGACCTTGCAGTCACGCTTGAAGTGTCCCCGTTGATGACACCTGTAGCACTTCAAGTTCTTCTTTCAATCCTTCTTAGGAGCAGCGCTCCTCTCTGGCTGATAAGAAGTTGAAGGCTCATTTTCAGCAGCAGTGTTCTTCTTCTTCCCTTCCCATCTCTTCTTCTTCTTGCCTGTGAACAACACTTCATTACCTCCTTCAGAGATAGTCACTCCTGCCATCTGTCTAGCCAGACTTTCCTGCGAAGCAAGCAGGTTCTCAAGCTCCAGCAGAGATGGCTGAGTTGTCCAACCTTGAACAGAAGTTACAAAGGCAACATACTCCTTCCGCAAGCCGCGGATAATGTGTCTTTTCAACTTGGCCTCAGAGATCGGCTCATCAGGATTAAGCGCTGGTATCTCTGCACACAGACTCTTCATCTTCAAGAAGAACTTAGAGATAGTCAGGTCTCCTTGAGTTGTCCTAGCCAACTCATTCTTCAGGAACTGTAGCCTCGTCACATTCTTCCTGTTAAACAATCCATCAATAGTTGTCCAAATATCAGCAGCCGACTCACATCCTATGATGTGATCAAACAGCTCCGGTGAGAGCTCTCTTGAGGGTAAACTCAGTCTTTGCGTTTGTTTTCCTTCAGACCGCTCAACGCAAGAATAGCGCCAGTCCGCCACTCAACACAGCATGCAGACACTCCCGCAACTCAAGCTGCAACAGTCTGCAACTCAACATAGCACGCAAACACAGCCACAACCCAAGCTGCAATAGTCCGCACAGTGAACGCGAACAAAAGGAGGCAGTCCGCAGAGCTCGACAACAACGCCACAACCCGCCACGAGTCCACGACCAACAGGCAGTCCTCCCGGTCAACAGCGGACTCTGCGGACACCATGGACTTGTCACAGAAAATGACCAAGTCCATCAACCCAACAAGCAACTGGCGCGAGCACGGCAGACACAGAAGACCCAGACCGCCAATCAGCAGGACAGTCCGCCACAAGGATGGAAACATCCATTGCAACATGGAGAGCTCGGCAAGAACAAAAGCCCATCTCTAAAACCAGTCCACAAATGCGGACTCCGCGGACGAAAAGACAAGTCCGCCAACACACCGCGGATACAACTTCCAATCCGCCTGGTAACCATAAGAGCTGGCTAACTGCAAGACCGCAGATCAAGCTGAGCACCGCCAACAGACCGCCAACACAGTCGGCTCAGGCCGCTCCACTCGATGCCCAAGTTGCAAGACATTCTTGGCCATAAATCATCCGGGCCGCACACCAGTCCGCCCAAGGCCGCACACAAGGCCGCACAGACCGCTCCTTAAGAACAACCAAGCCACCAAGTCCAAGCCAGGTCACCCAGGCCGCAACCAGCAGCCCGCCCAGGCCGCGGACTCAGACCGCTCAGGCCGCGCAGTCCGCTCGGCCTGCCCTATCACCCACTTTCACTTCACAAATTTCAACAATTCCAAGGGTTTGTGTATAACCACTTGTCACTAGCCTCGCTTTACATCTTTCAACAATTCTTGAAAGCAACACGTGAAAGGGGTGAGACCTTAGAGAACGAAATTGTGCACCTGGAGCCCAGCACTTCAGATGATGGTGCAAGTCTTTATGCACGCCTGCGAGATTATGGCTATATGCACATACCTATCGCGCTTCATAGGAACATTGGATTCCACTAGCCTCGCTTTGTGTATAATCTCCTGATTTGAAGAAGGCCTCAAGATGCATTCTTCACGTCAAGTTGACAAAGGTCTCACCCCTTGCAAGCAACACGTGATAATAGAACTCTATTAGTGTTCATCATTTCAATTGGGAAAATGTTTCCTGATAGGTGATTCCAAGGGTTTGTGTTTAACCTCTTGCCACTAGCCTCGCTTTACATCTTTCAACAATTCTTGAAAGTTCTATTTGACGGAGAACCCCATTTGCACCCAACAATTTTCTTCCCATGAGGAAGTTGCATCAAATCTCATGAGTGGTTCTTCACAAGAGCAGTCATTTCTTCAAGCATCATATTTCGCCATATAGGGATTCCATGAGCATCCTGCGAAGATGAGGGTATAGAAATGGAAGCAAGAGATGACATAAAGGTCTTATGGGAAGTAAAAAAATTCGTAAGATACATAATGTGATAGGTGATGTTAGGTACAAGATCGGATAATTTTCTTGAGAGCAATGGATGGATCAGAAGGTCTTGAGTCAGGATCTTAAGAAAAACAAGATGAAAGAAGAAAAGTTACATAACAGTGCATGGAATTAGTCAAGTGACTAGCTTTTTTCAGCGATAAAGGAAAGAGAGCTAGCAGTAATGCGAACCTTATCACAGCCAGACAGAGGGGTATATGAGATGAAACCTGAGGAGAAGATAGTCATATGATCAATGGACCCAAAGTCGATGATCGATTAGGTGAAAGAATGGGATGTAGCAGAATGAGCACTTGGAGTCCCAATGTGAGCATAGGAAGAGGATAAGTCAGCATACTCTATGGAAAGACTCTGCATCATTGCCAAAGAGCAAGCACTTCATCAACTGAGAATGCACCACAAAGGGCAGAGGAGTCGGTTCTAGTATGGATAGGTGGGATGTCCACAATGGCATCAGTGAGATGAGCAAATTGAAGAGAGACATGACAAACCTGAGGTCTCCCAAATGAATGACCACAATGAGGTGTAGCACCCCCTCTCAGAGAAGGAAACCTGTGGAGTTGAAAGTATCCCTGGTGTGACAGTTCTTCCCACAAAAATCACAAGACAGATGGTCTTCATCAGATCCCTTGATCTTAGAATCACAAGACTGGAGAACACCAGGAGTATAAGAGGTAGCACTAAGGGTAGAAATCTCAGGAGCAGATTCAAGAAGTATGGTCTGCTGACGATCGAATTCATGTTGGACAATATTGTAGACCTCAGTGAGGGACGGTAGCGGCGAACGCCCTATGATCAGAACACTTAATTGATCAAAGTTCCGATATAGGCCATGAAGAAACTCAAAGATTCGATGGCGGTCTTGTCAGGTACGAACCATTGCCTCACCAACAGGGCCAACAAAAGAGGGGGTCAGAGGGATCATATTCCAGATACAACTGTGTAAACTCCAAATAATATACGAAAGGTGGGAGATCACCTTGCCGGAGTAAGAATATCTTTTGTCTCAACTGGATGATCTGAGCGGCATTACCTCACTGAGAGTAAGTAGAGTCCTCCCTCAGCCAAATGTCTGCAACAGTGTCGAGGAATAAATAGTTGTGATCTATGGACTGCTGCATAGAATTTGTGAGTCAAGACATGATTATGGAGTTCTCAAAATCCCATTGTATCCAGTTCGGTGAACCTTTTTTTGGTTCCTGAGTTTAACTATTAACATAACCAAAGAGGCAATGACTCTTAAGCGTCAATGTGATAGAGCGAGACCAGGAAAGATAATTGGAATCATTCAGGAAAATGGTAGTAATTTGAGGAGTATTGTGATCATAGCTCCGAATAGAGAGACCGCTGGAGGAACAAACACAGGGGTGGGGGTAGGAGAATCAATACTGCTTGACATAGTGGATCGAGAATAGAAATTAGGAAACCGCCCAAGATAAAGAGAGTGCCCGGACCAAAGAAAATATTTAAGGCATCCAAGGATAGCGGATTACACGGAGCAAACAAGAATCTGGAAGAGAGAAAAAGAAATCCACCCCATGCAACGTTCGGAAGAAAAATGGTGCCGAAAAGGAGCAGGAATTTCACTGCATGGGAAAAACAGCATCGGACAATCAATGGAAGAGATGCAACTGGATGCGTAGGAACCTATGTTGGCTGCAAAAAGTCATTGTTGTATGCGGAAGAGCCTTTGTTTGCTGAGGAAGAGCCTCTGTTGGCTGCGAAAGAGATGGGTGGAACAAACGAAGCTGGCATATGCTGCACGCTACAGAGACGGATGCAAAAGCGAGATGCGATGGAGGCAGAAGAGGGAGTGAACGACGCGCACATATGTGGATGCGGGCTGACCACACTTGGTGGAAGTGGTCGATGGGAGGCACTGTAGAATACGAGAGTCGGCTAGGGCAGGAGGAACCTCGGATTTGATACCATGTTGAATGATGAAAAAATAACTCCTTAATTGTTTAAAACCTTCAACCCCTCTATATGGAGGCGGATAATACAATACATATTATATTAAAACATTTACACGACTATGAGAATATTGTAACAAGGTCAACCAATTTGGTTCAATCGTTTTCAGTGCAAATGATGCAAGAGATTTAAAATATGGTTCAACAAATATTCTCTTATTTTAATACAGCCCAAGTGTTTAATCATGACATTAAAGGTATAAAGAGATCCTTAATCTGAGTACAATTACCTAATTAAGGACATATAAGGCCACTGACAATGATTAGCCAAATTTCCTGAGAATTTTGGGCGTTATAATTTTGACCTATCATTCAGAAGGAGCTGTAAATATAAATTCATACTTATTGTTACACCAGAAAAAAGGGAACAACACAATTATCTTTTATGTAATCCATCTATGAATGAAACACTAACTTCTTCAATTAATAAATAATGAGAAGACACGTAAAAAGGAATAAGATAGCATCAAAACATCTTATTCAGAATCAAAATGACCTGAACTTAGTAGATACATGCCATCACTTGTTGCTCTCAATCCTGTCACAGCGCCATAATGAGCAGTTGCTCGATTAAGACTTGACGACATTCCCGGATGTAGTCTCTGTGCTGCAGATCCTCTGGGAAAATTGTGCCGCTTGGTAGAGGCAGTTGTATTCTTCATAGCATTGCCAGGAAGAACTCTTCTGTGAGATGGTGAAGCCCTGGCAGAATTTTTGCCTGCAGGAGTTATTCGTGATGCATTTACCTGGTTTAAAAGAATGAAAAGAGTATACAATCAACGACAAAACGCCATAACAAACATTGAAAGCATTCTCAAAATTAAGTAATTAACACAGTAAGATTAACAAGTCATTAAACCGTGTATTAAAAGAATGGAAGAACTAGAGATGACCTTCTCAACAGCAAATTACAACATGAATCCATAGTAAACATCCTGAAAGAAAACTATGAAACTATCCTTGTTTAAGTAAGATGTCCATAAATACTTGTTTACTGTAAATCATAAAAGCCTCAAAAGGCGCTTCATTATGATTAACAAGTCATCGTGGTGTTACGCAAATGACGACGAATCTGGTGAGGGTTCAAGCAGGATTCGGCGATGTCTCCCGGTCCAGCAATCCTGAGCTACTAATAGCTAAAAAGAGATCACTTGACAAGGAAACGTGTCAGTATATGCCTCTTCATTGAAATAATCATTGAATGAATACAAACGAATGAACGAAAAGGTGACATCGTTTAGAAATAAAATTGTTTCAAGTCATCACCACTCTAGGTGTGAGAGATGTCCTCTCCGTCATAAGTTTGTAGTCGATAGGCACCATTCTTTAATACTTCCTTGATGATGTATGAGTCTGCCCAGTTCGGGTTGCGCTTTCCTACTGAACCAGCTCTGGCTGCAGCATTTACCATTCTTAGAACGAGGTCTCCGACCAGAAAATTTTTGACTCTTACGTTCTTATCAAAATATTTCATCACCCTTCTTTTGACCTCTTCCTGCCTGACAGCAGCTTCATCCAAAAGTTCTTTGATCATGTAGAGATGAAAAAGGAACCTTGTATATATGTTCACTTGTATCAAATACAAAGAATGAGTGCATATTTATAGGATGAAGAGAGAGAGAAGATCTTATATATGGTGTGGGACTAAAGAGGAGAGAAATAACAATAAAAAATACATAATGAGCCTTTGTCAAATGGGCTTCTCTAACACTCCCCCGCAAGCTGGAGCGTACAAGTCAAATGCACCCAGCTTGGACAAACACTGGTAAAATAAGGTACTTGATAAAGCCTTCGTGAGAATGTCACCAACTTGATCAGTGCCCGGTACATGTTTTAATTCAAGTTTCTTCATTTGAACTTTCTCCCGAATAAAATGACAGTCTACCTCGATATGTTTTGTGCGCTCGTGAAATACCGGATTCTTTGCAATGTGTATAGCCGCTTGACTGTCACAAAATAGAACAGCAGATGAAGGAAGTTTTACCCTCAGGTCGGCAAGGAGGCTTTCGAGCCATGTGAGTTCTGAGACAACCGATGTCATCGATCGGTATTCAGCTTCCGCGGAGGACCGAGCAACCACAGCTTGTTTCTTACTTTTCCATGTAATGAGATGACCGCCAAAATATGTACAGAATCCACTGGTGGACCGCCGATCATCCAGGGAGCCAGCATAATCGGCATCTGAATATGCAACTAATGCTGGAGTAGAGTTGGAGGTTTTGTAAACCAGCCCTTGACCCGGAGCTGCCTTAAGGTATCGGAGGATCCGTTCAATCGCCTGTAGATGAGAAACCCGGGGAGCATGCATGAACCGACTGACAATCCCAACAGCAAACGACATATCAGGCCTCGTGACCATTAGGTAGATCAATTTTCCCACAAGGCGTCGATAGTATTCCGGCTTCTGGAGAGGCAAATCATCATCAGAGGCATGAGCACAAAGCTTGTGATTTGCCTCCATCGGAGTAGTAGCTGGCTTGCAACCCGACTATCCAGCATCTTTGAGGAGATCAAGACAATACTTCCGTTGGTAGATGACAAGCCCATCCGGACGTCGTGCGACCCCAATACCGAGAAAGTAGCGAAGATGCCCCAGGTCTTTGGTCTGAAACACAGTGCTAAGATGTTGTTTGACCGCGTGAATCCCCTTTGAATCATCCCCAGTGAGCAGGATATCATCCACATAAACCAGCAGAAGGACCGTTCCAGTTTCCCGGTGTCGAGTGAATAGGGAGAAGTCTGCGGAACTTCGAGTGAAGCCAATGTCCCGAACAAACTTGCTGAACTTGTCAAACCACGCCCGGGGGAATTGTTTGAGACCATAGATGGATTTCTTTAAAAGACATACGAGACTCCCCCGTGGTCTCAAACCCGGGTGGTTGGCGCATGTAGACGGTTTCCTGAAGATCACCATTCAAGAACGCATTCTTGATATCCAGCTGATGAAGGGGCCAGTGGCGATGCACGGCCACGGAGAGCAGGATACGAACGGTGTTGAGCTTGCCCACCGGAGAGAAAGTTTACTCATAATCAAGTCACTGCTGTTGAGTGAAGTCACGAGCCACCAGGCGGGCCTTCAGACGGTCAACAGTGTCATCAGGAGCATGTTTGATGACGAAAACCCATTTACACCCAACAGGTTGCTGACCGAGAGGTAAAGGGACAAGAACCCAGGTCTGGTTGGCCCAAAGGGCCGTCATTTCCTCATTCATGGCATCCCGCCAGTCCGAATGCTGAAGCGCCTCCTGCACAGAGTTTGGGACAGAAACAGAGGATAACGATGTGGCAAAGTGAAGAAGTGACGGTGAAAGGCAATGAAGAGATACATAATTCGTCATAGGATGAGCGGTGGAGGCTGGAGCCGGAGCAGCAGGCTGCGGAGCGTCAGAGGTCGAAGCCGACTGCAGTGGGCAACGAGACGAGGAGAGCGACGAGAATAGACCCGGATGACAGGTGGCTGGGGAAGGACCGGAGGCTGGGCAGGAGATGGGGAGGGAGGAGACCAGGGAACAGAGATGACAGGGCGCACAACGGGCTCCGGAAGAGGAGCGAGATCCAGAGCAGAGAAGAAGGGAAGATCTTCCAGGAAAGTGACATCCGCAGAAACCGTCACCTTGCGGGTAGTGGGCGAATAACACACATAGCCCTTTTGAGTGCGCGAGTAGCACACAAAGACATATTTGACCGCACGGGGATCCAACTTGTCGGTAGATGGACCGAGGTTGTGAACGTAGCATGTACACCAAAAAATACGAGGAGTAAGAGGAAAGGCCGGAGTGGAGGGAAAGAGGAGGCTGAAGGGAGTAGCATTCTGGAGGACGGAGGACGGGAGACGGTTAATAAGAAAACAGGTCGTGGAGAGCGCAAAGTTCCAGTATGGTTTGGGAACCCACATTTGAAGCATATGAGAGCGAGCCACATCAAGGAGGTGACGATTCTTGCGTTCGGCGACAACATTCTATTGTGGGGTATATACGCAAGATGTTTCGTGAATAACCCCAAACTCGGAGCAGAGGGTCGCGAAGACATGGCCAGTGTACTCGCGCGCATTATCAGTGCGAATAGTTTGAATGAGCGCATAGAATTGGGTGCGAGTTTCAAGAATGAAGGCCCGAAATATGCGGGGAAGCTCAGAACGATCACGAAGGAGATACAACCATGTCATGCGAGAATAATCATCGATGAATGTAAGAAAATAACGGTAGCCAGAAATACTAGTAATCTTGTATGGACCTCATATATTGGAGTGTACCAAAACAAAAGGAGCAGAGCTCCGAGTACAATGAGAAGGAAAAGATGAACGAGACTGCTTGCCAAAAATACAGGTTTCACACTGAAAACCAGGAGGAGATACATCCGGGAGAGCCTTCTGAAGGACGGGAAAAGGAGCATGACCAAGACGCCGATGCCAATCTGAAGAGGAGACAGATGCGAGAAGAGTAGGAGAGTCATCAAGAAGGTAGAGCCCGTTCTGCAGTCGCCTCCTACCAATGATACTCTGTGTCTGCTGATCCTGTATCAGAAAAGAAGAATAAGTAAATGTCACAGAGCAATTTAAGTCAGTCGTAAGGCGACCAACAGAAAGTAAATTGAAATGAGAGCTCGGAATATGAAGAGCCGAGCGCAAGAGAAGGGAGGAGGCGAGTGGAATATCAGCACAGCCAAAGACAGGGACAGCGGCTCCATTGGTCACAGTGATGTACTTCAGGTGAGGAGAAGACAAGTATTGAGGCGAGCAAACAGAGGTGATGTGATGAGTGGCACCGGAATCGATGATCCATCGCGGGTCGGTGGAGAGGTAGGCGATACCTTCATTGGAGATGGAGGCAGCGGAGGCAACCGAGGCCGGCGGGCGGCTGAGCAGGCTATGAAGATGCTGGAGCTGAAGGCGAACCTCGTCGAGGTCAGTACGAGTGGGAGAGGAGTCGGTGGAAGTAACAGAGGCCTGCGGACGAGGAGGACGACCATGCTTGTGATAGCACGTAGCTTCAAGATGCCTGTCTTTGCTGCAGAAAGAACACTTAGGTCCGCGGCTGGCCACCCCGACCACGTCCCCGAGAATCAGAACGGCCCCCACGAGCTGAAGGAGGGAGAGGCAATAAAGGTGCAGGGGCCTGCTGGACCACGACCGGAGAAGGAGGTCCAGAAAAATCCGGAGGCGGTGAGACTTTGAGAAGCATCGAGCACACATCCGAGAAGGACTGGGTAACTGTAAAGGAGAGGATCTGAGCCCGCACACTGTGAAAGTGATGCGGGACCCGAGCCATCATCATGACGATGCCAACAGCTTCCTTCTGGGCACGTTGGGCAGCAAGGTCCACAGTAGGAGGCTGATGTTGGATCCAAGCTTCGACCAGAGACCGAGCCTGCGCAACAAAGGAGGTCAGATCGGTTGCCCCACCACTATCCAGGGCCTGAAGTGCAGTGATAATGTCATACAAATGGTGGAGACTATCTTTGTCGGAGTACAGGGTATGGAGCTCGTCCCACATGCCCTTAGCCGTCTCGTGGTACATGGCCAGACGATAAGACTCGTCATCAAGAGAGTTAAGGATTCATGTCTGCACACGACCATCGTTGCGTAACCAATCGTCAGTAGGAGTACCGGTAACAACCTGAGTCAAGTGATGAAGAAATCCCTTCGATTGCAGGACCCGACGAACAGAGTGCGCCCATTCCACAAAATTCTTTTTACCGGTCAGAGAGATAGTAGTAATCCGGAGCTCATCACGTACATCCGGAAGAGAGGCCGGCCAGTCTGCAGGAGAAACCGCCGTGCCGGTAGAGTCAGCAGAAGAGGTCATGACGACGAACTGAGGCTAGGAGAAAATACCGGCAAGAGAGGAGGCCGTACGGGTAGGGAAGTCGCCCGACTAGAAGGGAGACCGCCCTGTCACAGTGTGAAGACACCAGCGGCAAGGAGGCCGCGACCAAAGGAGGAGCCCGGAAACCACGTAGCGGTCAGAGCGGACAGGGAAACAGTCTGCACGGTCTGGCTGAGCACAACAGCGACAGAGCAAAAGAGGCCGCAAGAGTAAGGCGAGCGGACGGGGAGGAGAAGACCGCGACCTAAATGCGGACAGGGAATCAGTCTGCACGGTCTGGCTGAGCACAGCAGCGGTCAGAGCAAGAGGCCGCAAGAGGAAGGCGAGTGGACAGGGAGGAGAAGACCGCGACCTAAATGCGGACAGGGAATCAGTCCGCACGGTCTGGCTGAGCACAGCAGCGATCAGAGCAAGAGGCCGCGAGCAGGACTCCAGCGACAAGAAGACCGCAGATAGCAGAGCGCGGCGGTCAAGAAGAGCCCGCGAGTAAGAGAAGAGGCAGAGCGCGGCGAGTTGAAACAGGCCGCGGCGAGTAAGAGGAGACCGCAACGGGCTGAGCGAGAACAGTGGGTAGAACAGGGCCGTGGCGGACTGGAGCAGTCCGCAAGAGGGAAAAACACCGACCGGGAACAATCCGCGAGCAGGGAGAAGAGAGCGGACTGCAAGAAAGCCCGCAGGGAGAAGAGTAGGAGGTCGCAGCGGACTGCAGAGAGGCAGCAGACGGAATGAGAACTGTAGGGAGAAGTGGGTCCCACGGTACAAGGAGAGAAGTGGCTATAAGAAGTCTGGGGTGGGAGGGTGGAACCACAGAGAAGAAGAGGAAGCGGATGCAGAAGAGCAGGCCGCTGAACCGACGGAGGTCGCAGCAGTCCGCAGGCCGCAGCGGGTGGACGAGCGGGCCGCAAATAATCAAAACAGGCGGACAGAAATCAGGAGTCCGGAACCTGGCTCTGATACCATGTAAAGATGAAAAAGGAACCTTGTATATATGTTCACTTGTATCAAATACAAATAATGAGTACATATTTATAGGATGAAGAGAGAGAGAAGGTCATATACATGGTGTGAGACTAAAGAGAAGATAAAAATAACAATAAAAAATACATAACGGGCCTTTGTCAAATGGGCTTCTCTAACAGATCAAATTCAGACTGCACTTTATCTTCTTATCGTTGATGTCTCGTCGAGCCACCCAGCCTTACCTGGCAAGCAAGACTCTGGGGTAGGTACCTTGAATTATGAACTGTGAGAGAGCTTGAAAGGTGTCTCCCAGGTAGCTGATGAAGGTGTGGTCCTGAGAGTCCAGAGAACTGAAGGAAGCTGCTCTGTCCAGTTGCCTTTGAGGTTCTGTATTCTCTTCTTGAGGAGGTTTAGAATCAACTTATTTGTTGCTTCGACTTGACCGTTACTCCTGTGATGATGTAATGAATAGAATCTCAACTCTGTGCCAATCTGGCTGCAGAAGTTAATCATTTCTGCATTGTTGAACTGAGGACCGTTGTCTGTGATGATACCCATAGGGATCCCGTATCGACAGATAATCTCTCCCCAGATGAAATTTTTGATGATTTGGGTAGTCTTTGTCAATGCCTTTGCCTTGATGCATTTGCTAAAATAATCAATCATCACCAGGATAAAGCGACGTTGCCCGCTTGTCATTGGAAAGGGACCAAGGAGATTCATTCCTCACACTGCGAAAGGTCATGGTGTTGCTATTAGCCTGAGCTGTTGAGCTGGCTGAAGTAGAAGAGTAGCAAACTTCTGACACTGAAAGGCCAGAAATACCCTTTCCTAAGAATACACTTCTCCAAAGTTCTCGCTCCCGAGTCACTGTTACACTCATTGGAGTGAACTTTTTGAAGCACAATAGGAACTTCTTCTGAAACGCATCTCGTCATAAGCGAGGAAATTCTTCCTGCAGAGAATCCCTGAGACCACATAATAGTAAGTTGCCTTGATTCTGAACCTCTTCTTATCTTTCACCGATGGGTGGAACTCTTCTGTTGAAAGATAGAGGATAAAGGGATCCATCCAAGATGGGTGTTGATCAATTTGCATCAATTCTCCTTCCTCCACTACTGAGCGGAAGAGCTCTGAAGTTGTTCCTCCTGACAACAAACTAAAATTAGCAAGCCCATCTGCTTCTGAATTCTCAGACCTTGGAATGTGCGGAATGATAAAACCTTTGAATTTCCCAATTTTTGCTTTAGCCAGCACCAGATACTTCTGCAGGACAGGATCCCCGGTCTCAAAGTTGCCCATGACTTGATATGTCATCACCAAGGAGTCTGTCCTGACATGAACATTCCCAATTCCCAACTCTCTTGCAAATCTTAAGCCTGCTAGGAGTGCCTCGTACTCCGCTTGATTTTTCGTAGTTGGGAAATAGAATTTTATTGCTTGCTCCATATTGACACTGTTTGGGTTGATGAGAACTACTACCCCTGAAGAGTATTTGTCTGGCGCCCCATCTACATAGACGGTCCAAGCCGAAGAAGACTTCACTGCCTGAATTGGGTCTGCTTCCACCGTATCTACCAGAAAATCCGCTAACACTTGCGCTTTGATCGATATCCTGGGAACATAGGATATATCAAACTCGCTGAGCACTATAGCCCATTTGGCCAACCTTCTTGAATGTTCAGGCTTTTCCAGAATGCTTTTCAAAGGAAGATTTGTTACAGTCTGAATAGAGTGTGCTTGAAAGTATGACCTAAGCTTCCGATCAGAGATGACTAAGGCCAAAGCAAGCTTTTCCAAAATTGAATATCTTGATTTAGCATTCTTGAGGATATGACTAACATAATAAATAGGAAATTGCTTTCCCTTCTCTTCTCTGACCAGCACTGAGCTGACAGTCTCGGGACCAACTCCCACATAGACGAACAACACCTCTCCTGCATGAGGGCTTTGGAGCAAAGGAGTTGACGTTAATTGTTGCTTAAGCTGCTCAAAAGCATCGTCACACTCTTTGGTCCACTCAAACTTCAAGCCTCCACGCAAAGTGCGGAAGAAATGAGCACTTTTATCTCCCGGCCTAGAGATCAACCGGCTGAGACCTGCCATCCTTCCCCCTATCTGCTGAACTTGTTTGGGAGAACACGGAGGTGTCATGTCGAGAATTGTTTTTACTTTGTCAGGTTTGGAGCAAGCCTTTGGGTGTAAGGAGATGACCAAGGAACTTACCCTTACTGGCCCCGAAGACGCATTTCAAATGGTTTAGCTTCATCGTATACCTCCGCAGAGTAGCGAACGTCTCTACGAGATCTTTTAAATGTAATGAGAAGGATTTACTTTTGATGAGGAGATCGTCAACATACAATCCAAGATTTCGCCCCTTCTGTTGCTTAAAAACGAAGTCCATCATTCGTTGGTAAGTTGCACCTGCTTTCTTGATCCCGAAAGACATTACGAGGTAGCAGTAATAACCATCGTTCGTAATGAAAGAGGCATGCGGCACGTCGGGCTTATGCATTCTAATTTGATGGTAACCAGAGAATGCATCTAAGAAGCTCATGCAAGAATACCCTACTGTGAAATCAACTAAAAAATCTATCTGAGATAAGAGGTAGTAATCTTTTGGGCATGTTTTTAATTTCGTGAAATCTACACACATTCGTCATTTACCTCGCAGTTTTTAACCATTACAACATTCGACACTCATTCGGGGTATAATATTTCACGAATACAATTTGCCTTGAGGAGCTTGGCCACCTTCTCTCTGATTGGGTCGGCAAGGGTCGTCGCCACCATACTCTTCTTCTACTTGATGGGTTGGAAGCTTTGGGTTGATGTTAAGATGACGACAGGCGACATCTGGATAAACTTCTGGCATGTCTTCCGCAGACCAGGAAAAAACGTCCAGGTTCTCAAGCAGATAGGAGAATAGCTGGGACTTTTCCTCTTCTGGCAATTCGGCATTAATGGAGAGCTTCCTCTCCTCATCCTCGACAATCGGAACTCCTTGAGTCACCTGAGAAGGTTCCAGGTGAGCTCCTTCTCTAGCTTCCTCCTTTGGCTCTTCAGCAACTTTCGGGGGAGTTGACACTTCAAGAACAACAGCTGGGACCTCTGGGAGAGGAGTCTGCTCGGTCACATTGATCGTCCTGACATAGCATTCTCGAGCCAGCTTTGGATCACTCGTAACTCGGTACTGCTTCCCTTGCACAGCGAACTTGATGGCTAGGTGGAATATGGAGACCATCGTCGGATACTCATTGAGTATAGGCCTTCTGAAGATATCGTAGTAGCTGCTAGGAGCATCTACCACGATGAATTGCACCAGCTTGGTGACTCCTGCAAGTGACATTGAGAGCGTGACGCTTCCAACTCTTTCCTCTCACCCGAGAAGCCGTCGAGGGGACCTCGGTGGAAAGCGGAGGCTTTCCAGTCTTCAGGGCTTCAAAGGCTTTCTAATCTTCAAGGCTTCAAAAGTCGGCGTGAAGAAGAGGTTGACTGAGCTTCCTGTGTCTATCAAAATCTTGTGAATTGTATAGTTCTCAATAATTGTCGTGATAACCACAACATCATTGAATGGATTTGCAGTTGGAGGGAGGTCGTCATGGCTGAAGGTGTCGATCTCACTTTCCGGAGCAGAGGAGGAGGTTGCAACTACCTCCTCCCAGAAGACCCTTGTGATGTTGGACTTCCGGGACGATTCAGGTTCCACCCCTCCATGGATGCAGAAGAGGCGGCCAAGGGAGCCTTCATCGTCATCTCGCTTCCCAGATTGACGTCATCAAGATGGCTGATGTCTTCTACCTCTTCACACTCCCAATATACTTATATCACCTCCTTGCCCTTGGAGGTGGACGGTATGGTAGAAGCAACTTTTCGTACCAGGTCCTGGATCTTTCATTCTCCCAACAGCCTCTCCACAAGCAGGCAAAGAGCTCTGCAGTTCTATGTAAGATGTCCCCTCTCCCTGTGATTTTCACAATACAGGGAGAGATTGCGGGACTTGACTTCAGCCTTCAAGGGAGCTAGCCTCCTGTAGTCGGGCCTCTTCTGCAGAATTCGGACAACTTCCTCCATAGACACATAGAGCTCTGTGAAAGAGTTTTGAGAGTCATCGTATCAAGGCTGGACAGTTGAAGGTGTAGGTTGAGGGTGAGTGTACTGTTGCTGGTACACTGGCATGATCTGAGGAGCAAGAGCAGGTGGAGCGGGCACGGTGGCCAACGACAATTTCCGATTCTAAAATTATTGATGGCCTTAAAAAGGGAAACGGTGGCAGAAGTTCCATCCCCTCTGAGCAGGGGGTTGGAACTCCGGGCGAGGAGGTCTCGTCGGCTGATGAGCTGAAGAGGAGTCTGTCATATCTCCCAAGTTGGCTTTAGCAGTCAACGAGGAGATGTAAGTTGGGTTAGCATTCTCCCCCTCGATGAACCTGTTGACCATACTGATCAACTCTTGATAGGTAGCAGGTTCTTTGGTGGTTTCCTTCAACTTTAAAGGGACTTCCCTGAGGCCATTGACCAAGGCAACTTTGTAGAAATCAGGATCAACGTTCTTTACTCCCATGATTTCTTTCTAAAATCAATCAACAAAATGAGTTGCTGACTTGTTCTCTCTTTGTTTGATCTGGAAGAGGACAAAAGGACCACTCTTCTTCTTCTTTGAGGTGGTAAACCTCAAAAGAAGCTCCCTTCGGAGCTCGGCAAAGCAGGTGGACTGGGGATATAGTTCATAGAACCATTCCCTTGCTTGCCCATCGAAAGAGCTAACCAAAATTTTGCACTTTGTTGCGTCTGAGAGGCACCTCAGCCGCTGGGTCAGTTTCTCCTGTATAGATTGGGAAGCGAGGCTCTCAGAAGTTGTTGGGGGTAGGCTCCGAAGGAATCCTGTCGATGAAAGGAGATTGCTCCTCCACTTCTGCTGGAATGGGAGGAGACAAAGGGTGGACTGCAGCAGGAGCAGCAACAACAGCAGCTGGAATAGGAGGGTATGGATAACTCTCCTGGAAGTTCAGCACCCTGACTGGGCTTCCCCGGGCTGCTTCTCGGAAGAAGCCTTGGCGAGCGGCGAGCGGCGAACTCATCTCCCTAAGACCGCAGAGGAGCTGCGGGCTGAGCTTGCGAATAGGGTGGTGGAGGAGGAGCCCCCACCGCAACTGGAGTAGCCGCAGACTAGACTGTGGGCTAAGGGGCCAACCGATGAGAGAGCACGACCAGGGCTTGATTGATGGCTTCGAACTGCCGCGGGGTCTCTCTGCGGGACTGGTCAATAGCTTCCCACGAAGCAGCTTCGCTCGGGCTGGAACGGCTAGGATGCTGAGCAAACTCGCGATCTGACATTTCTAACCACTGATTTCACTGATGACTCACGATCTGAAGATTGTGGATTCGAACTGTTGGCGCTAGAAATTCACCTCCACAACCACACACACAAGGAAGCTAGGGGAAGGAGAAGGCTGTAAATAGTCGGTTACTAGTGATTAGGAAGATGCGGACAGCGAAAGCCGCTAGCAGCGACAACACCAGACTTCGCCCGCCGCCGCGAATGTCACTCTTACAGCGGGCTTTCCTTTGATTGAATGATGTGATTACAAGAGATGAAAAAGGGAAGTTGTGCGAACAACAAACCGCAAAGCCCGAAAATCGAGACCGCGGCCTGTAAGAAGTAGGCTACTGGATTCGAGTCAGCATCCATTGGGGAGTGCCCCCTTATAGGCTCGGGGACCTGCCCGAAAGGGCAGTGCTAAAATAACTGCCGGCTCGGGGTACAAGAGAACCGGGCAGAGGTGACGGGATACAAAAGAGGAGGAAAAAAGACTAACTACCAGGACGCATGAACGGGTGGTTAGCCCTTGCGGTCTGGAGCTCTTGTCGGGCGGTTGTTTGTTACGAACTGGATGACCTGTGTTGTCTGGTAATCCAGACCGCCACGACCTGAGAATGGCCTTAAGGCATGATTGCGAACTCCCGAATAAACATGATCCCCACACATTTTTGAATTTTCGGGAATTTTGAAAATGTTGGCTTTAACCGCGGGGCTGCAACTGCCATTAATGCTGAGAGGTATATAAATATCCCCGAAGGTTGCAGTTTTCAGGAAAATTCCTTCCGTCACGGGGCGCTACTCTCCTCTTCTGGTTAGCATTTTCCAGACCGCGATGTCTGGTCTTGGAAAATTCATGTCATCAGTAGTAACGCGCAAAGAGAAGATTAAGTTGTCGGCAAAGGTAAAGAAGATTGTAGCCAAAAAGCTTGAATCCCATGTTCGCACCACCGGAGAATCTTCTGGAGAAGTCAAGACTGCGGTTTTGGCTGAACCTCGATTGTGGGGAAGATAAGACTGATCCCACTAATGCGCTAGTGGTTGCCGATCCTTTGGCGGCCTCTGCAGCTGACCCGATCTTGATATGGATGTATTCAAATCCACCTCTGGAATAGTGATGAAGAGAATAGACCTGGGCAAGGAGATCAACCAAGATTCTGAGAAGCAACAGTCCGCCGAGAAGTTGGCTGGAGAGTGGCCTGCTGAAGGAGAGTAGCTAGCTGAAGAGGGGCGAACTGACAATCAGGCCACGACCTCTTCAGTTCTGACTGCAATGGATACTGGATCTGTTCACGAAAGTTTGCGGCAGTTCGTTCAGCTCGCCGCGGACTAACGACAGCAGAAGGAGCTATAATCCAAATCTAGCGGGAAGAAGAGGAATAGGGATAATACCATTGTTGACCAGCGAGTGGGCAAGAGGCAAGGACATCAAAGAGCCAAACGTCTCGGTTAAGGTTGGAGCAGCTAGCCTCCAGAACAAACCGCACAAAAAATAAGTTCATGAGTCCGCCCTGGTGACACCTGCTGTTACTCTTGGCAACGAGACCGTGCTTTCCTCGGTCAGTATCTCTACTGACGAGATTATATAAAATCTTGACAAGTTTGAAGAGATTAACAAATCTTTCATGGAGGCTAATTAGCCCACTCCTTGTGGCTGAAGATTCTGACATGCAGGTTCTAGAAGTTAGAGTTGGCGAGGAGAACACTTCTGGCGTTATCTTTTAAGGAGACGAGGAAAAGAAGCTGAGGAAGCAGATCGAGGCCGGGAAGGCAACCAAGGAAAAGGAAGATGTGGATAGGCGGTCAGCGGAGGACTTGCAATCTGCTGTCGAACTTCTACGATCAGGTAAACTAAAACCAGCACCCAAGGATATCAATCTTCCGCCTCCTTACAGGTCTCCCCCTCGGAAAAAGAGACCGGTGAAGGTTATAACATAAATCGAAAATATAGTCCTTTCCAGTAAGGAGTTGGACAAGAGAAGAAAAAATGTTCATCGAGACTGGGGCAGTCAACTTAGTCAAATTGAACCCGAGCGGTTAAGGCGTCGTGTTTTCGATAATCGTCAGGTCGCTGCTATTAACGGGCAAGAAAGAACCTCGCAGACTAGCGGACTTGTTCTTTAAAATTCTGTTTGTTGTGATCTGCTTTAGTAAGGAATTCTGAACTTGTTTTTTTTTGTTTCAGCTCCGAACGAGCCAGCGGCCTCCACGGACCTGCCGCCGCCGCAGCCACTACATACACGGCCTCTCAGCGAACTGAATAGAGAGGGCCAGGAGTCGCTGAATGAATTGAACAAGCAGTTGGACCTTATGAAGGTTCTGATGGAAAACGAACGGCGAACCGGGCTGGAAAAGGAGGAGGCCGCGCTGGCGAGGGAGGAGGCTGCGCTAAAAAGGGAGGAGACCCTTCGCTCCGAACTAGAGAGGGAGAAAAAGGAACGGGTGGAGAGGGAGAAAGCTCCGCATGACAAGATCACAACCATCTCTGCTTCTTCTGAAAGGGAGAAGAAAGATAGGCGGGCAGTCTGAAGACGACGCCAAATATTACAAAGATAAATATCTGAACTTGGTGCGAGAGGACAAGAGTCGGCGGCCTGGAGCGATGAGCACTGAGAGACCGCGACAGCCAGACCGTGCGGTCACAGGCGAAACTTCCAACCCTCCAGCCGGGACAACTGAACAGTCCGCGCCACTTGGCGATCTGAGAGTACCCACGGAACACATGGTTCCACTGAGTCGTGTAGACCGTGAGGCTTCTCGAATTCACAGGTCTTTTAGCATGATGCATTACCATCTCCAACAGATGTACGATGTAATTCTGCAAGAGAGCGAACAAGTGGCACACTTTTGCAGATATTGCACTGATCATACTGACTGCACTGATCGCGGTCCTTGAATTAAAAATTTTTGATGTAATATTATTTGTTGGACAATGTTGTGCTGTGTTTGAGACTTTAATTTACTTGAAATGGTTTGATTTTTTCTTTGAATTTCTTATTTGCTGAGATGCTTAATATTTACTTGTGCGAACTGGAATGTTATCTGTCTTGCGAGCTGTGCAATCTAGTTGTTTTAACCGTCATTTTTTGTATTGAAAACATTGCCAGTGTAGGTTAGGAGCCGTGCGAACTGGGGGACGGGGATTGCAGACTGTATAGTTATATGCAGGCCAACTTTTTCTATAAATAGAACTACCTTTGTTCTTTTATGGCAGGAAATGTGTGCGAAACAGTAGACTCTGCGGTCTGATAAAATGGTATCCGCCCGAGTTCAAGTTGTTGAGGCCTTCCATGCCGCGGACCGTAAGAAATGCCGACTTACAGAGGATGACCTTCGACATTTTGTGGAAAAGCATATGCAAAATTCCACAATACATGTGCGACTTCCAGAGAGGCAGGAGAATCAATACCTCTTTGGCAAACCAGATCGCTATTCCCATCGATCACTTCGAGAGCGGCTTCAAGTTCCCCGTTATGTGGGAGGCTACAGAGATCTTTGAAGATTACGAGATCATTCATGCTCAACTCGCCCTGATACAATCGTTGCGATCTTTAGCTACCTAGCTTACTTGCGATCTAAGTGGGTAGTCTTCTCAATGAATATCTTTAGGAAAATATTCTCTGTGCAGTCTATCACGACGTCTGGCAGCGCAGCTTTCAAAGGCATCTTGTATTTCTACTGTCGAGGAATGAAAATTGTGAACCTGTTGAATAAGGTTCATAACTGGTCAGCCCGCTACCAGATGTTCAAGGGCTACCTGGGTCTGAGCCACGCGTATCCGCAGAAGCAAGCGGACAGCGATTTCAAATCTTGCAAGTCGTCGGACCTCAAAAAGAAGATTGTTGATTTCATTTGGGACTCACGGCTTGATATTGAATACTGCCTTCCACTACTCCCAAGCCTGGAAGGAGTAGTTCGCCAAGACAGTAAGTATTTTTGCGGTTAAAAATTTTAATCCGCATTAATCGCTTACTAATAATGCTTTTTGTAGCAAACTTGGCAGTGCCTGCGAATCCACCGCTAACACCAGGCGTCTGACCCTTTGATGTAGGCTCAAATTTAGGGTTTTGGAAAATAATTAATTTTTATAAACAAATTAATATAATTGTTATAAAATAATAATGATGATTTAAAAATGATTTGATTTTTAATTTTAAAAGATATTTTAATAATTGAGCGTTTTAATTTAACTCAAAGGAGGCCGGGAGTGCCCGAATCGAATTCACGCGCGTACAACTCCCGTAAAGACAAGTTTCCCAAAATTCGTTAATAGTTATTCGCAAAAGTTCTTCTGCATCTAATGAATCGAACCGCCGCGAGTTTCGACCAATCACAAGCATAACACAAGCAATAATTTATGAAATAGAGGTAATTAAGGTGGCAAGAACGTTCGAGTCAAGCTCAAAGTTTTACTTAAAGATGACGCATAAAATTAACCTAATATAATGAGCAAGAGATAGGGATGACTGTTTACCCAAAGGAGATGAGCCCACCCAGGTTTAATCCACGCACAATTTGGAGCGGCTTGGCTGTTAGCACCAGTTGACGGGAAAATTGTCGGCGTCGACGTCAACTGGTGTTGGGTCGGAGGCTAGGTTGCTGGGGAAATCGGGTCTACATCGACAGCCACCAGGAATTGGTCGAAGCAGGGCGGATTTGCTAGAAGGGGTTGACGGCGTCGACAACAACCCGTGCCGGAACAGGAGAAGAGGGCTTCCGTCGAGAGACCTAGCAGGAGAGGAGGCGGCGTCCCGCGTGAGGAGAAACGTCGTCGGAGATGCAGCGACGATGAACAGTGAAGGCGGGCGGTTGGTCGTCCTCCGCAGGCGCCTACACAGTAGGTGCGACAACCGACGCTACTCCTCCAGCGATCAATTGGCACAGTACTTTGGCGGAGGCTACTTTGTCTGGCGGTGACTCCGGGTGGAAACACTAAGGTAGGGATGAAGAGAGGTGTTGTCGGTAGTACAGAGAGAACAAGGGGATTTCCTTGTTCTTCTGTAATTCTCCAACCCCCTTTTTCCTTCACTGGCCGCAGCTTTTAAAAGGAGAAAATATTATCTGCATCTTTCAATGTCTTTCCAAAATCAAATCAATTACCATATTTTTTATTTCTTTCATTACAATCATAAATATTAATTATTACCAGAATATCTCCTTCCCAATATATCACTTTATTTTAAAACTTTAATTGATTGTCATAAATCTTTCTCTTTTTTTCTGTTTAATTTTATGTGTCAATTAAAATATTTTTGAGCTTACCTTTCCCTTCATAGCTATCCTAAGTTACCGGACCTATTTATTAAGGGTCTCATCGGACGGTCAACCCGACGAGCCGAGCAATTTCGAACAAACAGGAGTACGATGAAGAAAGTATGACAAAAAAATAAAAAATACGTAAATAAAAAATGCGGCGCCTAGTGTCGTCGTGCAATAACTGATGCGACGGAGGATGCATCACCCTTACTCAAGGAGAAGAGCGAGGAGCTAGCGAGGAAACAACGGGAAGAAGACGATCCCGTGACGGACTATTTTTCTGATGAATCCTATCCGCTCCATGGGACAGGTGATAGGCTGAAAGATCTTCGGGGTAACCCGACAATGCAGTGGCACCGCAAGAGAAAGCACGTAAGGGTGTCAACCGCTCTACCCTTTTGGAGGAGCAGGAAGCTTACTCGCCACGCCTTTATGGAGAGTACTGCTCTGTATGGAAAACACAACTTCAGGGATCTGCAAGAGATCGCCCCTGAGGACTTACCGTATTTCACTGCTCAAGCTCAGGTGAATAGTCTGACTGCTAGCCACTTTATAGGTTGTGCCTTGAGAGAAGAAATGAGGGATAACAAAGGCTTCAAGAGAAAGTAATTCGATTAGAGGTGGAGGTCGCCCGGATGAAGGAGAAGAAAGCGGTAAGACAACTTCTTGATCGTTGCGACCTGATTTCTTAAGACTGCACCACATGACCATTTGCTCGCTTGATTATTTACATGTGGCCTATGATCCAGATAATTACGTCTTCCAGGACGCAGTCTTCCCCTTCATCAAAGAGACCGTTGAAGACGCAGTTCGCCGATTCTACGAACTGGGTCATGTCAGAGAAGGCTATGAGAATACTTCTTTTGTCGAACTCTTCACAGAGTGCAATAAGAAGGTGGCCGCAATGGACAGTGATGAGTTGTAAATATACCTATTTTCATGTTAATTATTTAAGTAGTTTTCGTTTTCTTTTGTTGTTTTAGGTTCAATTTCTTTAATAAAATGCTCCTTTATTGTATATATTTTGCTAACTTCGTTTATTTTATTTTTCAGAAATTTTCAGAATTTTGCCAGAAAAATCATGTGTCACGCCCGTGTACTGTTGGTCACGCCCGTGACAAGGGCGTGACACGTCAAAACCGTGGAAATCAGCAATTTTTGGATGAAATTGATGGACACGCCTGGCCACACGCCAGGCGTGTCCAACAGTGATGAGTTGTAAATATACCTATTTTCATGTTAATTATTTAACTAGTTTTCGTTTTCTTTTGTTGTTTTAGGTTCAATTTTTTTTAATAAAATGCTCATTTATTGTATATATTTTGCTAACTTCGTTTATTTTATTTTTCAGAAATTTTCAGAATTTTGCCAGAAAAATCATGTGTCACGCCCGTGTACTGTTGGTCACGCCCGTGACAAGGGCGTGACACGTCAAAACCGTGGAAATCAGCAATTTTTGGATGAAATTGATGGACACGCCTGGCCACACGCCCGTGTCGGTTGACACGCCCCGTGTCCCGAGCTCGTGTCCATCCCGCTCGACGAAATTCTCTCGACGTTCGTCGACCAACATGACACGCCCGTGTCAGCCAACCCGACACGCCCGTGTCACCGGCTCTCGACATTTTCCGCTCGACGATTTCAGTCTCGACACAATTCGCTCGACGATCGTCGACCAAGCCGACACGCCCCCAGTCACGCCCGTGCCCTAGGGCGTGACTCCTCCACCTGGCCCGACAAACCGCCGCCGGCGACTTTCGATGGAAACGACGCCCAGTTCAACCTCCCCGACACGCCCACCGTCACGCCCGTGACTAGGGGCGTGACTGCCACGTGGACCTCCCGAAGTCAACAACGTCGTCAAATCGCCGTATTCTGATGATAAATAAAGCCGACACGCCCAGCGTCACGCCCGTGACCGGGGGCGTGACCGCCGCGTTTTCAGCCGCAATGTCAAATCACCGTAGACCACCGAAATCTGCTGATAAATAGTGCTGACACGCCCCCTGACACGCCCGTGTCAGAGGGCGTGTACTTGGAAAATTTTGCCTATAAAAGGCCAGCTACTGTATGAGTTAAGGGTTCCAAATTTTTGAACCATTTTGTTGACAAGGGCTGCCGTTTGGAGCTT
This sequence comes from Platanthera guangdongensis, assembly GCA_039583875.1. Taxonomy (NCBI): domain Eukaryota; kingdom Viridiplantae; phylum Streptophyta; class Magnoliopsida; order Asparagales; family Orchidaceae; genus Platanthera; species Platanthera guangdongensis. The sequence continues at coordinate 138,826,963 of CM077156.1, read as the reverse complement.
GCTTAGTGCTATGTAAGGACTTTATTTCCCCCTCCCCCTTCTTAAGTTTGTTTGTTTAGGCACTTGTAATCAAGTTATTTTGTAATAAAAATCGTTAGTTTTTCCTCCTTACATGTTCTGAATTATCTCTGATGGCCTCCTTTTCATCAATCTTATGTGCTTTTGTTTTCATTTTCATATTGCGTTGTGCGTGTATTGTGCGTGTATGAGCTTAAAATTGCAAAAATTATACTTTAAAATGAAAAACTGCTTATTTTATTTTCATTTTATCAAACTTTCAAGCCGTTGTTATAGCTGTTTTCCTTATCATATTCTTTAAAATTGATTAAACTTAGGATTTTTAAGCTTCCAAATACGTTTTTATGAACTTGTAAAACGATAAAAAAGTGGTTTTCATTCCTCTTAACTTAGCTTTTTCTTTGTTTTGAATATAAAACTGCCGCCTCTTTTTAGCTTTCTTCCACTTTTTAACACGTTTTACATAGTTATAAGAATGTATAAAGCGTTATTATAAATTTTTTAGAACTTTGATTTTAGCAATTACATAAAAAAAATATTTTTGCTCGAACAATTTTTATTTTCACTTTTTTTGCATTTCTGTCAAAATCTAACGGTAAAAATGCAAACGTTTTAATTTTTCAAGTACTTGCTTTTCTCACCTTAATTTGAAAACTATTTCCTCAAAAAAATTTTATTTTGTTTTTTTATGCATTTTTACAGCATTCTACCGGTAGAAATGCAGTTGTTTTAATTTTTTGACAACTTTGTTTTTCTTAATTTTTTCGCCTGCGTGTGTGCGTGTATGAGATAAGTTTATTGCTTTCAACAACGCCGTCAAAAACTTGATGTAGCCCGCGAACAGACTCTTATGTGAGTGGTTGGTTCGATGAGTCGATCGCCGCGGGCTTGCTTAGGTAGGCAAGTGCAACTAACGCAAGTAATATAAAATATTCGGCGGAATATCCAGATCGTAAATTTCCCGGGAACGGGTTGATTATCCCTACTGCTCCGAAAGCACTATTATTTTACCGAAATAGTAAGTTGTTGAATTTAACTAAAATAGGACAAAAATAGATTAATATTAAAGAAGATGAAGAGATAAACTCTGTATCGAATTACGTTAGGATTAAAAATAGATTTAAATAACTAGAGATCTACAGTTTCAATTTAATTAAAGCGGAAACTTGGTCGTGGAGGTTCCAAAAGTATGAGCTACCCTATCTCTAGTAATATCGTTCACCTAGACATTAAGACTATTCGACCGGGCTCTCGTCCGACGAAGTATTCCTCTTAATGCCCGCAGTACGCTAAAAACCCCGCTATTGGGTGGGGAATCCAATCCGGTAGAGTTAGCGTGCCTCCTCTCTCGAGAGTTAGTGCGGAACTCTCTTTACCCAGGGGTGATCAGTCCATACGCACGGCCTCTCGGCTAGCTAGCGTATGGATAACGAAATTAGAGCCCACACATCGATATGTGGTTCTACGCGTCGTTAACCCGGGGTAAACCTTAAGTTTTTAATTAAATAGAAAAATAAGACCTTTAGTTATTTAAAACATTTTTTATATCCCAATGCTCTTCGATACCGCGGGCTTAAAGCGATTAGCCACTCATCGGAATGGGATAGCTCATGAGTTTGGTTAGGCGAGCGTTCTAAACTATTCGCTGAAGGATTATAAAGAAAATAAGAAGAAAAAGCAAGATAACCTAATATTAGAACAGTTACTACAAATAAACGCACTCGCACTTATCCAAACACATAATAAAGAGACAGAAATAAAACTAAGTTACAAGTAAGAGAAAATTGCATAAATGAAATTGCAAGTCCCACTCAAACGAGTGGGCGGAAAATATAAGCTGAAAATTTGCAAGTCCTACTCAAACGAGTAGGACTGAAATGAAAGCAAGTTCTAATCAAAAGAGTAGGCGGAAATAAATGCGATTACAAGTCCATCTCAAATATTTACAGGGAAATAAAGTCCGGTCATTTAACTCCTAACGAGTAGGCGGAAGATAAAAACATGTCATTTAACTCAAACGAGTAGGCGGTAAATAAAAACTGAAAATGACATGTCCTACTCAAACGAGTAGGAGGGAAATGAAATTCAGCCATTTAACTCAAATGAGTAGGCGGAAGTAAAAAACAACAAGTCCTACTTAAATAAAATTCAGCCATTTAACTCAAATGAGTAGGCGGAAAATAAAAACACACACACTTGCTGAAATTAAACACACACACACACGACAGAAAATGAAATACTCACACTGCAGAAAGTAAATACTCACACTTGCAAATCCTACTCAAATGAGTATGTGAAAAATTAAAGACACGGCATTTAACTCTTAACGAGTAGGCGGAAATAAATGCGCACACGCACACACTCTACATAACTGGAGAAAGCAATAAACTTATCTCATACACGCACGCACGCAGGCGAAAAAATTAAAAAAAATAAAGTTGTCGAAAAATTAAAACAACTGCATTTCTACCGCTAAAATGTCGTAGAAATGCATAAAGGGAAAGGCAAGGTTGGACCGGTCCATAAAAATTGTAAAAATTGAAGATCGAACATAAAAAGTATGAAATTTCAAATACGTTTTCAAATTATGACCGGTGTGCCAAACTTTAATTTTTAAAAAATAATTTAATATGTTAAAAATAATATATCAACAAAATATATAATTAATATTTATATAGTGTACTTAACTTAATATTGAATGAAATTAAAAAGATAAAAACAAAGAAATCAAATGGCCAGGTGCATTTAAACTTATAATGGTGGGGGTTCCGTTAGATTTTGACAGAAATGGATAAAAAGTGAAAATTTAAAAAAGGCAAAATAAAAATGTTTGAGCAAATAGTTTTCAAATTAAGGTGAGAAAAACAAGTGCTTGAAAAATTAAAACGTTTTTTTTACCGTGTTTTGAAGAAATGAATAAAAAGTGAAAATAAAAATTATTCGAGCAAAAATTTTTTTTTATGTAATTGCTAAAATTAAAGTTATAAAAAATTTATAATAACGCTTTATATATTCTTATAAATATGTAAAACGAGTTAAAAAGTGGAAGAAAGCTAAAAAGAGGCGGCAGTTTTATATTCAAAACAAAGAAAAAGCTAAGTTAAGAAGAATGAAAACCACTTTTTTATCGTTTTACAAGTTCATAAAAACGTATTTGGAAGCTTAAAGATCCTAAGTCTAATCAATTTTAAAGAATATGATAAGAAAAACGGTTATAATAACGGCTTGAAAGTTTGATAAAAATGAAAATAAAGCAAGCAGTTTTTCATTTTAAAGTATAAATTTTGCAATTTTTAGCTCATACACGCACACACGCAATATGAAAATGAAAACAAAAGCATATAAGATTGATGAAAAGGAGGCTATCAGAGATAATTCAGAACATGTAAGGAGGAAAAACTAACGATTTTTATTACAAAATAACTTGATTACAAGTGCCTAAACAAACAAACTTAAGAAGGGGGAGGGGGAAATAAAGTCCTTACATAGCACTAAGCAAGCTCCAAACGGCAGCCCTTGTCAACAAAATGGTTCAAAAATTTGGAACCCTTAACTCATACAGCAGCTGGCCTTTTATAGGCAAAATTTTTCAAGTACACGCCCTCTGACACGGGCGTGTCAGGGGGCGTGTCAGCACTATTTATCAGCAGATTTTGGTGGTCTACGGTGATTTGACATTGCGGCTGAAAACGCGGCGGTCACGCCCCCGGTCACGGGCGTGACGCTGGGCGTGTCGGCTTTATTTATCATCAGAATTCGGCGATTTGACGGCGTTGTTGACTTCGGGAGGTCCACGTGGCAGTCACGCCCCTAGTCACGGGCGTGACGGTGGGCGTGTCGGGGAGGTTGAACTGGGCGTCGTTTGCATCGAAAGTCGCCGGCGGCGGTTTGTCGGGCCAGGTGGAGGAGTCACGCCCTAGGGCACGGGCATGACTGGGGGCGTGTCGGCTTGGTCGACGATCGTCGAGCGAATTGTGTCGAGACTGAAATCGTCGAGCGGAAAATGTCGAGAGCAGGTGACACGGGCGTGCCGGGTTGGCTGACACGGGCGTGTCATGTTGGTCGATGAATGTCGAGAGAATTTCGTCGAGCGGGATGGACACGGGCTCGGGACATGGGGCGTGTCAACCGACACGAGCGTGTGGCCAGGCGTGTCCATCAATTTCATCCAAAAATTGCTGATTTCCACGGTTTTGATGTGTCACGCACTTGTCACGGGCGTGACCAACAGTACACGGGCGTGACACATGATTTTTCTGGCAAAATTCTGAAAATTTCTGAAAAATAAAATAAACTAAGTTAGCAAAATATATACAATAAAAGGAGCATTTTATTAAAGAAATTGAACCTAAAACAACAAAAGAAAACGAAAACTACTTAAATAATTAACATGAAAATAGGTATATTTACAACTCATCAAATACCCTCATACTTAGTCTTTTGCTATTCCAGAGCAAAAGTTTGAGATGAACTTATAAGAATAAAAAAAAATTAAGTTTAGCTACCGCTTAATTAATTATAAGAGAGATCTAAATAAATATACGGGGTGTAAGAGTTAAGTCCTAAAATCATGTAGATGATTTAAATAGCGCAAAAGTTTTAGCCAAAAAACTTCTTGATGTAATCAAATAGAAAGCAAAAATTGTAATTGTTAGATTAATGAAAATAGTTTCGACTTTAGCTTATAAGAGTTTCATTGGAATAATGCAATTTACAAATTATGCTCTCAAAAAAATTTTTGAATTAATTCTAGAATCGTGAAATTGGCTAAGGGGGTAGATGTTGGTTTATGAAGATGATTTGAAATTGAGGTGAGGTAATTTTTTCTCGAACCTTCATTTTATTTTCTTTTGGATTATTAGGAAAATGAAATCTTATTTTCCTAATATCTTTTTTTTCACTTCATAATGATAAAATTGACTCAATGTATATGTGTAGAAGTAATGAATTTTATCCTCTTACTCCGTAGTATATAATCTTTTTAAATTATTGGGTGCCTATGTTTACGGAACGAAATCTTATTCCCTTTGACATAGGATCTTTTAAGGATAAAAATTTTATCATGTCAAGTAAGACATGATAAGGGGAGAAAAGAAAACTAGATTTGTAATTAAAAAAAAAATTGAGACCAACCTTAATAAATTGTACGTTCCAATTTTTCAGAAAGCTAAAAGTAAACATAATTGAATCCTATATTCGTTATTTTCTAACATAATAAACGTGCTCCTATCAATGAAAAAATAGAAGTAGTGTCTAAAACGAGTTCGCTATTTTTAACAAAACATAATGAATTCTTTAAAACTTAACCCCGAATATCTAAATTTTTCAATCAATAATTAACAAACGAATAAAAAACAAAAAATTAATAAAATTCACATATAAATAAACTCAAAACAAAATTTTTGGATAGCAAGAAGATCAAGAAATGGAATATTTGATTTATTAGTTTCAAAACATTTTTTTTTATTTTTAGAGTTTTTATCATTTTTTGTGTTTTTGATCTATTATCTTTTTTTTTGAATTTTTGTTTAGTTTTCCTCTTTTGTTTTGAATTTTTTTAACTTATTATCCTTTTTTAGATTTTAAAATTTTGCGAAAAGTGCGAGAAAAAGAGACGTTATTTACAAGAATGTTGGTGAAAAGGAAGGGAGAGAGAGAAGATTATTTACAAAAATATTTACAAAGATTTTTACAAAATGAAACTAAATATTTTTCGAATTTTTGTTTTATAATTTTTTTGAAATTTTTGTTTTATAATTTTTTTGGAATTTTTGTTTTATAATTTTTTTTGAATTTTTGTTTTATAATTTTTTTGGAATTTTTGTTTTATAATTTTTTTGGAATTTTTTTAAAAAAGAAAGGAAAAAAACAAGACCTTAATTTTTTTTGGAATTTTTTTTATAATTTTTTTTGGAATTTTTGTAATAAAAAGAAAGGAAAAAAAACAAGACCTTAAGTTTTTGGGATTTTCATTTTCAAATTTTTTTTTGTTTTGTTGTTATATATTTTTTTCATATATATATTTTTTTAATTTTTGAAGTGCAGAAAATAGAAATATAGTGCAAAAAATAGAAGTGGAAAAAATAAAGCGAGAAAACACCCCCATACTTTAGTCCAACATTGTCTTCAATGTTGTAACGTAAGTATGCGGAACAAATAGAAAAGACAATATGTACAAAGAAAATAAAGAGAGGGGGGGTAGAAGCTTCCCTGAAAGGAGGTTGGGAAGGCGCAGTTTAGGAATCCTGCATTATGAAGAAAATAGCAAAGAAAAAGTAAAGAAATAGCGAAAAAGATAAACATGGGGTGCCTCCCAGGAGCGCATTGTTTATAGTCGTGTAGCTTGACTATTTTGGCGGTTTACAAATCGAGGAGGGTTTATGGATTCGAAATTACCGCCCACAGGATCGCCTGCTATGTATAATTTTAAGCGATGACCGTTCACCTTAAACGAGCCTTTATCCGGGTGGTAGACGAGTACGGTCCCATATGGCCAAACCTCTTCAACTTTGAAGGGGCCGGACCAGCGTGATCTAAGTTTCCCGGGGAAAAGTCTAACTCGTGAGTTATAAAGAAGGACAAGATCGCCCGGAGAAAAAGTTTTTTGGGGCTTGAGTTTTCGGTCGTGATAAAACATAGAACACTCCTTATAAAACTTATTGCTCTTGTAAGCGTTTGCACGTCATTCATCGAGCTTGTTTAGTTGCAGTTTTCTATTTTGGGCTGCTAAGTTAGCGTCGAGATTTAAGAGTTTTAAAGCCCAAAGTGCGCGATGTTCTAATTCTACGGGGAGATGACACGCTTTGCCGTACACTAATCGATACGGCGTACAACCAATTGCGGTTTTGTATGCGGTACGATAAGTGCACAACGCATCGTCGAGTTTGATGGACCAATCTTTCCTATTAAGTGAAACGGTTTTCTCTAATATGCGCTTTATCTCTCGATTTACTATCTCTACTTGTCCACTAGTTTGCGGGTGGTAGGGGGTGGCAAGTTTGTGCGTGACGCCGTATCTAGCTAACGTCATAGCCATCTGGGTGTTGCAGAAATGCGTCCCCCTATCGCTTACAATAGCGCGCGGTATGCCGAAGCGAGAAAATAGTTTTTTAAGAAATGTAACGACGACTCGCGCATCGTTGGTGGGGAGAGCTTGCGCTTCCGCCCACCTTGATACGTAGTCGACCGCCACTAAAATATAATTATTTTTGAAAGACGGAGGTAGGGGGCCAACGAAATCTATGCCCCATAAATCGAATACTTCGCATTCTAAAAACAAATTTTGGGGCATCTCGTCGCGACGAGAGATGTTACCCGACCGCTGACAGCTATCGCATGCGCGCACAAAATTGTGAGCGTCTTTGAATAGAGTGGGCCAAAAGAAGCCCGCCTCGAGCGCCTTCCGCGCGGTCCGGTTAGCTTGATAATGCCCACCAGCCGGACCCTCGTGGCAGTGCCTAAGTATTTGCGTGCACTCCACACCCGCGACACATCTTCGGACCGCTTGGTCCGCGCAGATACGAAAAAGAAAAGGGTGCTCCCAAAAGAAATATTTCAAGTCAGAAAAGAATTTCTTCTTTTGTTGGCTCGAAAAGTCTTTTGGAAGCACCCTCGCAACTAAATAGTTCGCAAAATCTGCGAACCAAAGCGGGGAAGATGAACTAGTAGTTATGGCTAGTAGGCGTTCCTCGGGGAATCTGTCATTTATGTCAGATTCGACGAGTGCTTCCGCACCGGGATTTTCTAAGCGGGAGAGGTGATCGGCAGCTAAATTTTCCGCGCCCCTCTTATCTCGGATCTCTAAATCGAACTCCTGCAAGAGGAGGATCCATCGAAGAAGGCGGGGTTTGGCGTCCGTTTTCGCTAACAAATATTTTAAGGCGGAATGGTCGGTAAATACGATAACTTTGGATAGCGTAATATACGAGCGAAACTTATCGAAAGCAAAAACGACGGCTAAAAGTTCCTTTTGCGTTGTCGTGTAATTTCCTTGTGCGGAAGTGAGTGTCTTGCTAGCGTGATAAATAGGATGAAAATATTTGTTTATACGTTGGCCAAGAACGGCACCTACGGCAATATCACTAGCGTCGCACATAATCTCGAACGGAAGGGTCCAATCGGGCGCCACTAAAATAGGTGAATTGATAAGTTTTTGTTTTATAAAATTAAATGCAGACTCGCATTCGCTATCAAAGACAAAATTTGATTCCTTTTCCAAGAAGCGAGTAAGCGACTTTTTTATTTTTGAAAAATCTTGAATAAAACGCCTATAAAAGCCCGCGTGCTATAAGAAACTCCTAATAGATTTAACGTTGGAAGGCGGGGGAATTTTTTCGATAATTTCAACTTTGGCCTTATCGACCTCCATCCCCTTAGACGAAATCATATGGCCGAGAACCAAACCTTCTCGAACCATAAAGTTATATTTTTCTCAATTTAAAACAAGATGCGTGTCCTCGCATCGCTGAAGGACACGATCTAAATTACGAAAACAGGACGGGAAAGAGCTTCCGAAAACAGAGAAGTCATCCATAAAGACTTCCATAATGTCTCCTACCAGCTCGCCGAAGATCGCCAGCATACATCGTTGGAATGTAGCGGGCGCGTTGCAAAGGCCAAATGACATTCTTCGATATGCGAAGGTACCAAACGTGCAGCTAAAAGTTGTTTTCTCTTGCTCATCGAGGGAAATGGGGATTTGGAAAAACCCAATAATCCATCAAGAAAACAAAAATACGGATGACCGGACAAACGCTCTAGAATTTGGTCTAAGAAAGGTAGTGGGAAATGATCCTTACGGGTGGCGTCATTTAGTTTTCTATAATCGATGCACACCCGCCAACCCGCAACAGTACGAGTTGGGACGAGTTCATTGTGCTCATTCTCCACTACGGTAAGACCGCCCTTTTTGGGCACCACGTGAATGAGACTAAGCCACGTACTATCCGATATGGGATAAATAATCCTCGCATCTAATAATTTAATAATTTTGGCCTTAACGACGTCTTTCATGTTTGGGTTAAGTCGTTGCTGCGGCTGAATAGTTTTGCGGCAATTATCGAGAAGCAAAATCTTATGGGTGCAGAAAGACGGGTTAATCCCTTTGAGATCAGAAATTTGTCACGCAATTGCGTGGCGATGTTTAAACAAAACTCTCAATAAATCAGAAGTCTCTGATTCGCTCAAATGCGAAGAAATGATAACGGGAAGGGTATCATCTTTTCCCAAAAAGGCGTATTTGAGTGAATCGGGTAGGGGTTTGAGTTCAAGACAGGGCGGTTCTTCTAACGAGGTTTTAATTCATATGTCTTTCTTACCAATTGGTTTGAAAGACAAGTCTATAGAGGTATCCTCATCGCATTTAAAATTTTCGAGCGCATAAATATCGTCGTTTAAAAAAGTAGACTCAAAAATAGTGGAAGAACAATCTCCGAGATATGTGTCTAAATTATAACAAAAGTCATCGCTCGATGATGAGTCTCCTATGGAGGGATTAATAGAGAAAGTAACTTCGTCATCTCCTACCCGAAGGAGGAGACGACCGTTACTGACATCAATTAATGTGCGGGAGGTGGCGAGAAAACGGCGACCGAGTATAATTGGTACATTGGTGTCCTCCTCGATGTCCAAGATGACGAAGTCTACCGGAAAGATAAACTTATCAACTCGGACAAGTACGTTCTCCACTACCCCGACGGGAAACTTAACCGAGCGATCCGCTAATTGGATTCGCATTTTAGTAGGGGTCGGAGTGCCCAAACCTAATTTTTGAAAGAGCGAGAACGGCATCAAATTAATGCTCGCACCTAAATCCGCTAGAGCGTATTTTACTAATATATTGCCAAAAAGGCACGGGATGGAGAACCGTCCCGGGTCATTTCTTTTAAGGGGCAATTTATTAGTAAAAGTCGTTGAGCTGTCAGCATTTAGAGAAATATGCGAAATATTTTCTAATTTTTGTTTATTGGAAAGAACTTGTTTTAAATATTTTGCATATTTAGGCATCTGAGAGATTGCCTCGCAGAAGGGAACATTAATATAAATTTGTTTTAATAATAAAATAAATTTTTCATATTGTGCGTCCTTACGCTCACTATTGAGTTTATGCGGATACGGCAAGGGCGTTTTAATAATTTTTTCATTTGAAATTTGTAAAAGCGACGTAATCGAAGAAGGGGGAAGAGGGGTCGGAGGTGAAATATGCACCTGAGGATCGGTCCGTTTTGGATCGATCACCTCCTTTCCGCTACGGAGGGTTATAGCGTTGATATTCTCCCGCGGATTGGGCTCCGTGTTTCCCGGCAGTGCCCCGAGCGCGCGCTCGGACATCATTCGCGCTAGCTGTCCAACCAGGAGTTCTAAGTTTTTTAGCGATCCGGTGATGTTCCGGATATTTGACTCGTTGGAAGCGATATATTTAGAAAAATTCTCCTCCATCGGAGAGGGTTTTGGAAGAGAGGGAGGCGGAAGAAATCCAGGCGCGAAAGAATTGGGAGGGCGCTGCGCATTATTCGCATTGCTCCATGAGAAGTTGGGGTGGTTCCTCCAACCCGGATTATAGTTATTGTTATAAGGGTTGTTGTTGGGGTTGAAGGAAGGTCGCCCAGCATTTTCCACGTAGTCTACGAATTCATTGACTACGCCGGCATTAGGGGGAATCGCCCAAGGCGGAGTGGTGGAGGCAGCAGACATCTCCGCCACCTGCTTCGTCAGCCTTTCAACTTGAAGGGCTAAGTGGGCAGTAGCATCCACTTCGAAGAGGCCGGCCGCCTGCTTGGGACGTCCCCGCGGGACGTTCCATTGGTAGGCGTTCATAGCCATCTCTTCAATAAGAGTTTGGGCAGCCTCGGGGGTCTTATTATTCAAGGTATCCCCGGCAGCCGCGTCAATCATTTGACGCGTCTGATAATTAAGCCCATTGTAGAAGATTTGGACCTGCAACCACGCAGGCAGCGCGTGGTGCGGACACTTGCGGAGAAATTCTTTAAAGCGCTCTCAAGTCTCAAATAGAGACTCGGAATCGTTCTGCACAAACGAAGAAATGTCCGCCCGCAACTTTGCAGTTTTGGCGGGCGGAAAATACTTCGTTAAGAACCGTTCCGCAAGGTCGGCCTAGGTGGTGATACATCCTCGTGGGAGGGAATTCAACCACGCCTTAGCTTTGGATCTGAGGGAGAATGAAAAAAGGCGCAAACGAATGGCGTCATCAGTGACGCCATTAATCTTAAAAGTATCGCAAATTTCCAAAAACTAGACAAATGAACGTTCGGGTCCTCATCTGGCAGTCCATCGAACTGCACGACATTTTGGATCATTTGGATAACGCTCGATTTGATCTCAAAATTATTGTTCGCAACCGTCGGGCGAACAATACTGGACCCATTATCGTCCAAATTCGGCGGGCGTAATATGACATTGTACGCTCGACGGCCGCGTTCTGATTGGGGTCGGCCATAGCAACGGCAGAGGGTTCTTCGATGGATTCTTCGGGATCCAAAGAGGGATTTCGGCGTTGAGACCGAATACGCGCAAGCGAGCGTTCGATCTCAGGATCGAAATCCAAATTTTCGGACTCCGAAGGCTGTCCACGGGTCATACACCCTAAAATAGAAAGTAGAAAATTAACTTCTTTTTTTTGGATTTTGAAGAAAAGTTTTTATTTTTTTTTGTTTTTTAGAAATAAAGATAAAAGTAATAGACTTCGGATTCGAAATAACAACTCAAAGATTCTCCCCGTCAACGGCGTCAAAAACTTGATGTAACCCGCGAACAGACTATTATGTGGGTGGTTGGTTCGATGAGTCGATCGTCGCGGGCTTGCTTAGGTAGGCAAGTGCACCTATCGCAAGTAATACAGAATATTCGGGGGAATATCCAGATCGTAAATTTTTCGGGAACGAGTTGATTATCCCTACTGCTCCAAAAGCACTATTATTTTACCGAAATAGTAAGTTGTTGATTTTAACTAAAATAGGACAAAAATAAATTAATATTAAAGACGATGAAGAGATAACACTCGGTATCGAATTACGTTAGGATTAAAAATAGATTTAAATAACTAGAGATCTACAGTTTCAATTTAATTAAAGCGGAAACTTGGCCGTGGAGGTTCCAAAAGTATGAGCTCACCTATCTCTAGGAATATCGCTCACCTGAACATTAAGACTATTCGACCGCGCTCTCGTCCGACGAAGGATTCCTCTTAATGCCCGCAGTACGCTAAGAACCTCGCTATTGGGTGGGGAACCCAATCCGGTAGAGTTAGCGCGCCTCCTCTCTCGAGGGTTAGTGCGGAACTCTCTTTACCCAGGGGTGATCAGTCCATACGCACGGCCTCTCGGCTAGCTAGCGTATGGATAACGGAAATAGAGCCCACACATCGATATGTGGTTTTAAGCGTCGTTAACCCGGGGTAAACCTTAAGTTTTTAATTAAATAGAAAAATAAGATCTTTAGTTATTTAAAACATTTTTTATATCCCAATGCTCTTCGATACCGAGGGCTAAAAGCGATTAGCCACTCATCGGAATGGGGATAGCTTATGAGTTTGGTTAGGCGAGCTTTCCAAACTATTCGCTGAAGGATTATAAAGAAAATAAGAAGAAAAAGCAAGATAACCTAATATTAGAACAGTTACTACAAATAAACGCACTCGCACTTATCCAAACACATAATAAAGAGACAGAAATAAAACTAAGTTACAAGTAAGAGAAAATTGCATAAATGAAATTGCAAGTCCCACTCAAACGAGTGGGCGGGAAATATAAGCTGAAAATTTGCAAGTCCTACTCAAACGAGTAGGACTGAAATGAAAGCAAGTCCTACTCAAACGAGTAGGCGGAAATAAATGCGATTACAAGTCCATCTCAAATATTTACAGGGAAATAAAGTCCGGTCATTTAACTCCTAGCGAGTAGGCGGAAGATAAAAACCTGTCATTTAACTCAAATGAGTAGGCGGTAAATAAAACCTGAAAATGGCATGTCCTACTCAAACGAGTAAGAGGGAAATGAAATCCAGCCATTTAACTCAAATGAGTAGGCGGAAGTAAAAACAACAAGTCCTACTTAAATAAAATCCAACCATTTAACTCAAATGAGTAGGCGGAAGTAAAAACAACAAGTCCTACTTAAATAAAATCCAACCATTTAACTCAAATGAGTAGGCGGAAAATAAAAACACACACACTTGCTGAAATTAAACACACACACACACGACAGAAAATGAAATACTCACACTGCAGAAAGTAAATACTCACACTGGCAAATACTACTCAAATGAGTAGGTGAAAAATTAAAGATACGTCATTTAACTCTTAACGAGTAGGCGGAAATAAATGTGCACACGCACACACTCTACATAATTGGAGAAAGCAATAAACTTATCTGACAGCGCGGGCAAAGGCAAAGCCAAAGCCGGGGAAGAACCTGGAGAAGAAGAGGAAGAAGAAGGCACTGAGGGAGGGGAAAAAGCACCTGGAGAAGAAGAGGAAGAAGAAGGCACCGAGGGAGGGGAAAAAGCAGATGGCAACGAATCTGACACTAGCAGTCAGAAGAAGGAAACCGCGCAAACCGCTTCTGAGGAGTCTGATAGCTCCAGCGACAAAAGCCCCCCTAAGCGAATATCGAGAAAGTGAGAGTACTGGTAGCAACAGTTCATCTCTCAAGGGCTATTCGCCCCCACTCGGATGTTGATGGCTCCGTAAGTTCTCGAGGGTCATCTGCGGCTATAAGAATAAAGGCGGGAGATTAGATTAAATTGTTTTTTTTTAAAGCTCTGCGGTCTGTTTTTGTTAACCGCATGAGTTTATAGATGTAATTTTTTGAAGAAGTAGTGAAAGATACAGTTATCTCTATTCTTGTGTTATCTGCGAAATGATTTTTTTCTTAAGCGGTATAGTATTTATCAGTTCGCCTTTGTTATTTAAACATCCATGTGTATAGTGTATGACCGCATAGCTTAAAGCGAATAGACTTCCCAGAGAAATGTTTGCGGTCTGCTATTTATTCCTTCACATAACATTGTGAGATGATTAACTTGACAGGATTATTGAAGTAATCCAAACCTCAGATGATTGAGACCGCAATATTGACCATATCAGGCCGCAATATTGACCATATCAGGCCGCAAGAATATTTCCAATTTCCAACATAATTACAAAGTTTGATCATCGAGACCGCGGACGACTATGAATTCAATCCGCTGATATTAACAACTTGTCAATTTAAACTATGTTCATATAATGCCTAAGACAAACCGAAAATGCGGGCCATAGATTATATTAGTGTGGATAAACCCGTAATCTTAACTACATTATCCGCGGCGATATGTTATGCTACTGCTAGGGTTCTAAGCAAAGAGTAAACTAGAACAAAAAAGACGGCTAGGGTTTTTGTGGAAGAAGAAGGGAATACCTGAAATGGATAAATCATGCCTCCATAGAGGGGGGAAAAGGGGTATTTATGGAGCCCCCTTTTCCCAGGGCCGGCCGGCCCCCAATTGAGGGCTGAACCGGTGTGGTTCAGCCCTCCCTCCTCTTATTGATTAATTGCGGGCTGAACCGGATGGTTCAACCCGGTCTCGGTCCGGCGCTCCTTTAGGTCTTCTGGCGTACTTGAATCCTCGGAACCGCAGATCGTCCGGGGCCATAACATTCCCCTCCCCATCAAGAGGCAGCTTGTCCTCAAGCTGGAAGTCGGGAAATAACTCCCGGAACTCCAAGAAGTCCACCCACGTGTTGTGAGCCTCTGAGAGATCCTTCCACTTGACCAGAATCTCTGAACGGTACTCCGTGCCATGTTTCTTCCATCGGGACAGCAAGATATCTTCGGGACTGGGGCGCAGCTCCCCCGTCGTAGTGGCCTCGGGTAGAGAGAGAAGCACTGTGGCTGCCGCCCCCAGCTTCTTCTTCAGCAGTGATACATGGAAGGTGGGGTGGATGCGAGAACCCTCAGGAAGGGCAAGCGTGTATGCGACCGGCCCCACCCGTCGAGTGATGCGAAACGGCCCATAGAACCGTGGGGAGAGTTTCTGATTGGAGCGGCGAGCAACTGAAAGCTGTCTGTACGGCTGGAGACGGAGGAAGACCTCGTCTCCAACCTGAAAGGTCCGCTCCGTTCGGTGCTTATCGGCCTACAACTTCATCCGGTCCTGAGCAACCCGGAGATTGTCCCGCAAGAGAGCCAAGGTCTGATCCCGGTCACGTAAAGCACGATCCACGGCCGGCAGAGCGGTGCTGCCCGGCTCATACGACCGCAGAGTGGGTGGTGCGCGTCCGTAGACAACCTCGAACGGAGTAATCCGACTGGCCGTGTGATACGAAGTGTTGTAGCAGTACTCCGCCCAGTGTAACCATCGAGTCCACGTCCGGGGCTCATCCATGACGAAGCAGCGAAGATACGTCTCGACACCCCGGTTCAGCACCTCTGTCTGGCCATCTGTCTGCGGATGGTGCGCTGTGCTCATGCGCAACCTGGTGCCCTGCAACCTGAAAAGCTCCTGCCAGAATTTGCTGAGGAAGGTCGGATCGCGATCAGATATGATGGAGCTTGGGAGACCATGGAGGCGCACTACCTCCCGGGCAAAGAGATCGGCAACGGTTTCCGCGGTGTAAGGGTGACTGAGAGCGAGGAAATGGCCGTATTTGGACAGCTTGTCCACTATGACCAAGATCGTGGACTTGCCCTGAGACCGGGGCAGGCCCTCAATAAAATCCATCGAGACCGTCTCCCATATCTGCTGAGGAATCTCCAAGGGCATGAGCAACCCTGCCGGTGAGGACGTCTCGTACTTCTGCCGCTGGCACATGTCGCACTGCTGCACAAAACGCTGCGCGTCCCTGCGTAACCCCCTCCAAAAGACATTGGCCCGCAGCCGTTGTAATGTGCGAAGCACCCCGGCATGACCTCCGGTCGTGGACGAGTGGAACTCCTGTAACATGACCTCCTTCCAAGCGGAAGAAGCGGGGATGACCACCCTCCCGTGGTAATACAAATGTCCTCCAATCAGCTGGTACCCTGGAGGAGTGGGCTGGCCCTGAGACAAGGCCTCCACAATAGGTTAGAGCTCTGGATCCGCGGCTATCTCCCTCTGAATGTCATCCAAGGACTCGATCAACGGTACCGACAGGCGAAAGATGGTGCTTTCCGGCAGGCGGGATAGGGCATCGGCCACTAAATTCTCCTTGCCCTGCTTGTACACGATCTCATAGTCATACCTCTGATCCAAGAAGTGTTTCAGGCTCTGGTGATCGGTGCGAACTTTAAAATGGTGGCCTAGCAGGTATGGACGCCACAGCGTCACTGCGTGAAGAATTGCTAGCATCTCCTTCTCGTACGTGGAGAGGCCCAAGGTTCGAGGTGCCAAAGCCTTGCTGAAGTAGGCCAACGGCCGCCCCTCCTGCATCAAAACCGCCCCAATTCCCACTCCTGAAGCGTCTGTCTCCACTACAAATTCCTTGGTGAAATCCGGTAGTGCGAGCACCGGCGTGGTCGTCATAGCCTCCTTGAGAGCGGAGAAGGCCCGCTCCGCCTCGTCATGCCACGTAAAGGATTCTTTGTGGAGGAGCTGTGTAAGTGGTCGTGCCAGCTTACCATAATCCTTCACGAACCTTCTATAGTACCCAGTGAGGCCCAGGAAGCCTCGAAGTGCTCGCACGTTAGCCGGCCGCGGCCACTCCACCATGCTCTCTATCTTATTTGGGTCTGCCCTGACCCCTTGTGCCGAAACCAGATGCCCCAAATATTCCACCTCTGACTGCCCAAACGAGCATTTCGACAGCTTGGCATAGAACTGATGCTGCCGCAGAATGGTAAGAACCTGTGCCACGTGCTCAACATGCTCCTCCCACGACCGACTGTATATCAATATATCATCGAAGAAAATGAGTACCGATCGCCGTAGGAGTGGCCGGAAGGTCTCATTCATCACGGCCTGGAAGGTCGATGGGGCATTGGAAAGCCCAAAGGGCATCACCAAGAACTCGTAATTCCCATCATGTGTGCGAAACGCGGTCATGTGAATGTCTTCCGTCTTCATCCGAATCTGGTGGTAGCCGGATCGAAGGTCCAGCTTGGTAAACAAACTCGCCCCATGCAGCTCGTCCAAGAGCTCTTCTATCATCGGTATCGGAAACTTGTCCTTGATCGTTGACTCATTCAGGTTGCGGTAATCCACACAGAAACGCCAAGACCCGTCTTTCTTTTTCACCAGGATGATGGGTGAGGAAAAGGCGCTGGTGCTCGACCGTATGATGCCGGTCGCCAGCATCTCTTTCACACTCTTCTCGATCTCGGCCTTCTGAATGTACGGGTACCGGTAGGGTCTGACGTTTGGGGGGGCAGCCCCTTCCTTCATCTGTATGTCGTGATCCCTGAACCTGGGCGGAGGAAGGCCCCGGGGCTCCTGGAACACATCTCTGAACTGGGACAAAAGTACCTGTATCTCCTCTGGAATGTCTGGTGGGTCGTGGGCCAAGGCCTCCACCCCCACTACCATGGCTATCGGGGATCCCTGCTCCTCTAACCGCTGCAAGCTCCTCACAGAAATCTCCTTCAGTGGTGAAGACCGAATGCCCTGAAGGCAGTAATCCTTCCCCTGCTGGGTGAATTCCATCGTCAAACGGACCCAATCGGTGGTCACCCTCTGTAACTGTCCGTAACCACTGGACCCCCAACACCATGTCCGAACCCCGAATCGGAAGTAAGTACATATCCGTGTGGCACAAATAGCCCTGCACGCGGATCTCCACCCCCTTCATCACCCCCTCGCACCTCAGCTTGCTCCCATCTGCTACCATAACCTGGAAGGCCGCCTCCCTGTCAATCGTCTGTCCCACCTTTGAAGCAACTGCCGGGTTGATGAAATTGTGGGTACTCCCACTATCCACCAGGATGGTCACTCGCTCCTTGCCCACCAGGCCTGTGAAACGGAGCGTCACCGGGGCCGTACACCCCTCCATGGCCTGCAAGGAGACCCCGAACTCTGCCAAATCCAGATCCTCCACGTCGGCTTCCTCCAGATGGTCCTCCTCGTCATCCTCCTCCCGCAGCATAAACACCTGGACCTTCTGGCAGGCGTGTCCCTTGGTGTACTTCTCATCGCAGTTAAAGCACAGTCCCTTCTCCCTCCTGGCCTGCATCTCTGGCCATGTCAACCTGGTCACTGTCGGCCGTATGGGAGGTGGCTGCTCTCGTCGTACCGCCGCGGAAGCCGCGGGTGGCTTGGTCGTCATCCGGTTCCGCTGCCTGTTGTAACGCTCCTCCTGTATTCGGGTGATGCTAATGGCATGACTCAGACTGCGCGGCAAGTATGCGTGGACCTCGTCCCGCAAGTGGTCCTTCAACCCTGAAATGAAGCAACTCAACAGGGTCTGCTCCCCCCATGCGACACGGTTCGCTAATCTTTCGAACTCCGTCCGATACTCCGTGACGGTCCCCCGCTGCCGAAGTTTTGAAGGGTGGCTTCCACATCCTCGTACTCCAGAGGCCCAAAACGAGCCAAAAAGGCCTCTATGAACTCCGGCCACGGGGCAAAAGTGCGTCCCCGCAAAAACCATTGCGTCCACTGATATGCGTCCTCCTCCAGATGGAAGGCTGCCAGTTGTACCCACTGAGCCTCGGGAATCTCCTGATATTTGAAAAACAGCTCCGCCTTTTGTATCCACTCCAGGGCGTCCCCTCCCCGGAACTTAGGAAAATTCATCCGTGTCCGCTTGGGTTGCATGTATGGTCTCTGATAAGCCCCTCCCAAACCGCCACCGTCTGGTCCCATCACCCCGGGTTGCCCAAAATCTCCTTGGATTCCTCCCTGATTCCACTCTGGATTCCTTCCCGGTCCCATATTGGTCGGACCATATCCCCCGTTAGGAGCATTCGCTAGTTGGGGCGGAAAAATCCCCGTTGTGCCCCCGAGAGGAACCGCATTTGCCCCGGTTGGGCGAAACACCCCAAATCCTTGATGTTGTGGCCTCCATGCTTGTCCTGGGTGCTGTCTGAGACCCCCTCCTTGCCGCAGCAGTCCGCCGTGAGCCGGCAGCGGCTGTTCGAACCCCCAAGTTGAAGCTGATCCTCCGCCGGGCCCCCAGGGACCTCCTGCAACTTCCGCCGCCCGACTGGACCCATTCCGGAGCGGTTCCGGCATCCAGGAGGGAGCCGATCCTCCGCCGAACCCCCCGCTGCCCAATCCGCCGCCCTCTGCGTGTCCGCCTGACATCCCGCTGGATCGGGATGGAATCGGAGTCCCGCGTGCGGCCTCTGGCAAGTTTCCCGCGCCGAATCCGTAGCCCGACGCGCCTGTCGGCCCGCCTCCGTGACTCCCGCACCCCGTGCTCCCTCCGTTAGGGAGATTTGTCGCTTCCGTGTCGGATCCCGCGCTGTTTACGGCCTTCCCTTTCAGATTTTGCAGGAGGGATTTCAACTCCTCCATCTTCTCATCGAGGCGTTCCTCCAAGTGTTGTTGCGAGTCCTTCATGCTTGCTTCGATTGCCGCCACGGAATCTGTCAACGCCGCGTAGTTCTCCTCGATGGCGGCCAAACGCGCCGTCTCTGCCTCCGTACGCGTCACCATGGTCGCAGGAAGGATGCTCTGATACCAAATGTTATGCTACTGCTAGGGTTCTAAGCAAAGAGTAAACTAGAACAAAAAAGACGGCTAGGGTTTTTGTGGAAGAAGAAGGGAATACCTGAAATGGATAAATCATGCCTCCATAGAGGGGGGAAAAGGGGTATTTATGGAGCCCCCTTTTCCCAGGGCCGGTCGGCCCCCAATTGAGGGCTGAACCGGTGTGGTTCAGCCCTCCCTCCTCTTGTTGATTAATTGCGGGCTGAACCGGATGGTTCAGCCCGGTCTCGGTCCGGCGCTCCTTTAGGTCTTCTGGCGTACTTGAATCCTCGGAACCGCAGATCGTCCGGGGCCATAACACGATATCAGATGAAAAGAACCGTTGAGATTGATTTGTATTTTGTGATCAATTATGATGAGTATTTTATCCCAGATTGCAATTTTTGATCATAATATATCAATTTGTAATAATTGACAGAGTTAATCCAGGCCGCAATAATTGATAGGTTAGAAAATTAAGGCCGTAAGAATTAATGGAGAACATTTTAAGCCGCAATAGTTAATAGAGGAAACAGTGCAGGCCGCAATAATTGATAAAGCAACCCAATCGAAGCCGCAATAGAGAAGGTAATCTAGATCGCAAGAATAAGATCATCCGGGCCTCAATAATTAAGACATATGGGAGTGGAAGCTTGGGGTCTGAAGCAATTACCTGCCCAAAAATTTGAGCCTACAGTCTGAGATGATCAATTGGGTAGGTGCGTGCAAGTCAACATTGTTTTTTCTCAAATGATCATCAAAATTGTAGTCCCTCCCCACATGATGTGACCTGGGCGAATAGAAAACTCTGAACGCCCATGAGGTCAATAGCTTAAGACGATCAATTGGCAGGTGCGCACATGGCAGCATTGCTTTCCTCAAGAGAATCAAATATATATCCCTCAACCAATGGGAGGCTACCGCGGTTTGAAAAAACTAATCGCAAATTGTGAAAAGGAAAAGAAGAATGAGGTACAGACTAAGGTGATCAAATGGGCAGGTGCGTGCAGGGCAGCATTGCTTTCCTCAAGTAGTCACAAAAGTTGTAATCCCCCTTAAACACACGACAGAGCTGATCGAGCGCCTGGACTTGAACGGCATGCAGAGGCATGTTAGATGTTGATGGGGTCGAAAAGAGATGTACAGTCCAAGATAATCAAGTGGGCAGGTGCGCGCAGGGCAGCATTGCTTTCCTTAAATGATCATCAAAACTGTTTCAACTCAACGAGCAAGATGGATTCACTGCTCTCATGCCTAGGGATACAGATTAAGTTGATCAATCGGGCAGATGCGCAAAAGGCAGCATTGTTGTCCTCAAGAGATCAACAAAATTGTGGGTCCCCTGTAGGCACCACTTGAGAGTCACAGACTAAGATGATTAGTCGGACAGGTGCGCGCAGGGCAGCATTGCTTTGCTCAAAAGATCATCAAAACTGTAACAATATCCTACTCAAAGCATGGTAGAGCTAACGAACACCCTAACCCTCCTTAACGCAAAGGTGTGTTAAATACCAGTTGGGATCCGACCAGAAGTCATCCGCACGAGAATCTGCAAGCTTCCACTACACGGTGCGAAATCTCTCTGCTACGCGTGGTCATCATGGTATTACGTTAATGACAACGATTCTGGTGGGGGTTCAAACAGGATTCGGTGATGTCTCCCGATCCAGCAATCATGAGCTACTAATAGCTAAAAAGAGATCACTTGACAAGGAAAAGTGTCAGTATGGGCCTATTCATTGAAATAATCATTGAATGGATACAAACGAATGAACGAAAATGTGACATCGTTTAGAAATAAAATGGTTTCAAGTCATCACCACTCTAGGTGTGGGAGATGTCCTCTGCGTCATAAGTTTGTAGTTGATAGACATCATTCTTTAATACTTCCATGATGATGTATAGGCTTGCCCAGTTCGGGTTGAGCTTTCCTACTGAACCAGCTCTGGCTGCAGCATTAACCTTTTTCAGAACAAGGTCTCCGACCATAAAATTTTTGACTCTTACATTCTTATCAAAATATTTCATCACCTCTTCCTGCCTGGCAGCTGCTTCATCCTAAAGTTCTTTGATCAAATTTAGACTGAACTTTTTCTTCTTATCATTTATGTCTGGCCAGTCCACCCAGCCTTGCCTGGCAAGCAAGACTCTGGGGGTAGGTACCTCGAATTCGGAACCGTGAGAGAGCTTGAAAGGTGTTTCCCCGGTAGCTGATGAAGGTGTGGTCCTGAGAGTCTGGATAACTGAAGAAAGCTGCTCTGCCCAGTTGCCTTTGAGGTTCTGTATTCTCTTCTTGAGGAGGTTTAGAATCAGCTTATTTGTTGCTTTGACTTGACTGTTACTCCTGGGATGATGTACTGAAGAGAATCTCAGCTCTGTGCCCATCTGGCTGCAGAAGTTAATCATTTCTGCATTATTGAACTGAGGACCGTGGTCTGTGATGATAGCCATAGAGATCCTGTATCGATAGACAATCTCTCCCCAGATGAAATTTTTGATGACTTGGGTGGTAGTCTTTGCCAATGTCTTTGCCTCGATCCATTTGGTAAAATAATCAATCATCATCAGGATAAAGCGATGTTGCCCGCTTGTCATTGGGAAGGGACCAAGGAGATCGTTCATGGCGTTGCTATTGACCTGAGCTGCTGAGCTGGCTGAAGTTGAAGATTAGCAAACTTCTGGCCCTGAAAGGCTAGAAATACCCTTTCCTAAGAATACTCTTCTCCAAAGTACCCACTCCTGAGTGACTGTCACACTCATCGAAGCGAATTTTTTGAAGCACAATAGGAACTTCTTCTAAAACGCATCTCGCCATAGGCGAGAGGAAATTCTTCTTGTAGAGAATCCCTGAGACCACATAACAATAAGCTGCCTTGATTCTGAACCACTTCTTATCTTTCACCGATGGGTGGAACTCTTTTATTGAAATATAAAGGATAAAGGGATCTATCCAAGATGGGTGTTGATAAATTTGCATCAATTCTCTTTCCTCCACTGCTGGGCGGAAGAGCTCTGAAGTTGCTCATCCTGACAACAGACTAAACTTAGCAAGCTCATCTGCTTCTGAATTCTCAGATCTTGGAATGTGCGGAATGATAAAACCTTTGAATTTCCCAATTTCTGCTTTAACCAGCACCAGATACTTCTACAGGAAAGGATCCCCGGTCTCAAAGTTGCCCAGGACTTGATATGTCATCACCAAGGAGTCTGTCCTAACATGAACGTGCTCAATTCTCAACTCTTGCAAATCTTAAGCCTGCTAAGAGTGCCACGTATTCCGCTTGATTATCCTTAGTTGGGAAATAGAGTTTTTATTGCTTGCTCCAGCTTGACACCCTTTGGGTTGATGAGAACTACTGCCC
The DNA here is from genome assembly GCA_039583875.1 of Platanthera guangdongensis. NCBI lineage: Eukaryota > Viridiplantae > Streptophyta > Magnoliopsida > Asparagales > Orchidaceae > Platanthera > Platanthera guangdongensis. Next base: position 138,803,984 of record CM077156.1, on the reverse strand, counting down.
CTGAAGAGTTTTTGTCTGAAGCCCCATCTCAATAGACAGTCCAAGTTGAAGAAGACTTCACTGCCTTAATTGGGACTGCTTTCACTGTATCTACCAGAAAATCTGCTAACACTTGGGAACATAGGATATATCAAACTCGCTGAGCTCTATAGAGCATTTGGCCAACCTTTCTGAATGTTCGGGCTTTTCCAGAATGCTTTTCAAAGGAAGTATGGCCTGAGCCTTCGAGCAGAGATGACTAAGGCCAAAGAAAGCTTTTCCAAAATTGAATATCTTGATTCAACATTCTTGAGGATATGACTAACATAATAAACAGGAAACTGCTTTCCCTTCTCTTCTCTGACCAGCACTGAGCTGACAGTCTCGGGACCAACACCCAGATAAACGAAAAATACCTCTCTTGTATGAGGGCTTTGGAGCAAAGGAGTTGACGTTAATTGTTGCTTAAGCTGCTCAAAAGCTTCGTCACACTCTTTGGTCCACTCAAACTTCAAGCCTCCGCGCAAAGTGCGGAAGAATGAAGTATTTTTATCTCCTGACCTGAAGATAAACCGGTTGATACCTGCCAGCCTTCCCCCTGGCTGCTGAACTTATTTAGGAGAACACGGAGGTGTCATGTCGAGAATTGCTTTTACTTTGTCAGGGTTTGGAGCAAGGCTTCAGGTGTAAGGAGATGACCAAGGAACTTTCTCTTACTGGCCCCGAAGACGCACTTCAAAGGGTTTAGCTTCATCTTATACCTTCGCAGAGTAGCGAACGCCTCTGCGAGGTCTTTTAAATGTAATGAGAAGGATTTACTTTTGATGAGAAGATCGTCAACATACACTTCAAGATTTCTCCCCTTATGTTTCTTAAAAATGAAGTCCATCATTCGTTGGTAAGTTGTACTTGCGTTCTTGAGCCCGAAAGGCATTATGAGGTAGCAGTAATAACCATCGTTCGTAATGAAAGAGGTATGGAGCATGTCGGGCTTACGCATTCTAATTTGATGGTAACCAAAGAATACATCTAAGAAGCTCATGCAAAAATACCCTACTGCGGAATCAACTAAAGAATCTATCTGAAGTAAGGAGTAGTAATCTTTCGGGCGTGCTTATTTAATTTCGTGAAATCTACACATATTTGTCATGTACCCCATGTTTTTTAACCATTACAACATTCAATACTCATTCGGGGTAAAGTATTCCACGAATAAACTTTGCCTTGAGGAGCTTGGCCACCTCCTCTCTGATTGGGTCAGCACAGGTCGTCGTCAACATCTTCTTCTGCATGATGGGTTGGAAGCTTTAGATTGATGTTACGATGGTGGCAGGTGACATCTGCATCAACTCCCGACATGTCTTCTGCATGCCAGGCAAACACGTCCAGGTTCTCTAGCAGACAAGAGATCAGCTAGGACTTTTCCTCTTCTGGCAATTCGGCATTGATGGAGAGTTACCACTCCTCATCCTCAGCAATCGGGAGTCCTTGAGTCACCTGAGAAGGTTCCAGGTGAGCTCCTTCTCTAGCTTCCTCCTCAGGCTCTTCAGCAGCTTCCGGGGGAGTTGATACTTCAAGAACAGCAGCTGGGACCTCTGGGAGAGGAGTCTGCTCGGTCACATTGACCGTCCTGACATAGCATTCCTGAGCCAGCTTTGGATCACTCCTAACTCGGTATTGCCTACCCTGCACAGCGAACTTGATGGCTAGGTGGAAGGTGGAGACCACCGCGTGATACTCATATAGTATAGAACTTCTGAAGATAGCATAGTAACTGTTAGGAACATCTACCACGATGAATTGCACCAGCTTGGTGACTCCTCCAAGTGTCACTGAGAGCGTGGCACTTCCTTCCAACTCTTTCCTCTCACCCGAGAAGCCGTAGAGGGGCCCTCGGTGGAAAGCAGAGGCTTTCCAGTCTTAAGGGCTTCAAAGGCTTTTCAGTCTTCAGGGCTTTAAAGGCTTTCCAGTCTTCAGAGCTTCAAAAGTTGGCTTGAAGAGGAGGTTGACTGAGCTTCCTGTGTCTATCAAGATCTTGTGAACTGTATAGTTCTCAATAACTGTCATGATAACCACAACATCATTGAATGGATTTGCAGTTGGAGGTAGGTCATCCCGGCTGAAGGTGTCGATCTCCCTTTCCGTAGCAGAGGAAGAGGTTGCAGCTACTTCCTGTCGGAAGACCCTTGTGATAGTGGACTTCCGGGACGAATCTGGTCCGGCCCCTCCATGGATGTAGAAAAGGCGGCCAAGGGAGCCTCCATTGTCATCTTGCTTCCCAGATTGATGTCGCCAAGGCGGCCGACGTCTTCTACCTCTTTACACTCCCAATATACTTCTGCCACCTCCCTGCCCTTGGAGGTGGACGGTATGGAAGAAGCACCTTTTTGTACTAGGTCCTGGTGCTTTTTATCTCCTAACAGCCTCTCCACAAGTAGGCGGATAGCTCTGCAGTTCTTTGTAAGATGTACCCTCTCCCTGTGATGTTCACAATATAGGGTCTCCCTGTGATGTTCACAATACAGGGAGAGATCGCGGGACTTGACTTCAGCCTTCAAGGGAGCTGGCATCCTGTAGCCAGGCCTCTTCTGCAGAATTTGGACTACTTCCTCCATAGACACATTGAGCTCTGTGAAGGAGTCTTGAGAGTCATCATATCAAGGCTGGACAGCTAAAGGTGGAGATTGGGGCTGAGTGTACTGTTGCTGCCTTGCTGGTACACTGGCATGATCTGAGTAAGAGAGCAGGTGGAGCTGGAGCGGTGGCCAACGACAGTTTCTGATTCTGAAACTGTTGATGGCCTTGAAAAGGGTAACGGCCGTGGAAGTTCCTTCCCCTCTGAGCAGGGGGTTGGATCTCTAGTCGAAGAGGTCTCGGCAGCTGATGAGCTACAGAGGAGGAGCCTGCCTCATCTCCCAAGTTTGCTTTAGCAGTCAACGAGGAGATGTAGGTTGGGTTGGCATTCTCCACCTCGATGAACCTGTTGACCATACTGATCAACTCTTGATAGGTAGCAGGTTCTTTGGTGGTGGACTTGAACTACAAAGGGCCTTCCCTGAGGCCAGTGACCAAGGCA